>JAPYZU010001870.1:0-18104 GCA_030523005.1 Tryphoninae sp. B BG-2022a
TATTCTCGCCTTTACCAAGTCGATATGCACGCAATTCAATACAGTCGAGACACACAAAATAACGGAAACAGTCCAAAATTTTTAACGTGAATCTTTCTCACAAATCACCGTAATTTATTTTACTAATTTTATTTTACTATTTTACTAATCGCGAGACTAAATATCTCCTATTACATATTCAAACAGCACACGAGCTACCATATCAACATTTAATAATTTTAAAGGTGAATCATTATTTGGAAGGTGATCGTTTTTATCTGTTTGATCCACATAATCAGTGCCGTTCCGACGTTTATTCGAAAACTGACAAGAAGTCATTCGTTTCCTAATTGATAGGCCACTGACCGTGCATTTCTAACAAGCATTTTTTGCATTGTGACTACGATGATGCAAAATAAAAGCTCGGACAGGACCATCGGCTATAAAAGCTTTGATATAAACGGGAATTCGTTTCCCAGCACAGTTTATCCCTTGCTGCATGTGCATATCTAAGTACTCGTCAAGAAAAGGCTGAGAAAATTGTACAGCATTTCCAGGTTTCTTATTCCCCATGTAAACGTTAAAGATCGATGTTTTATTATCGATAACATTTGAAAGTCAAAATTGAATTGGCCAAAATTGTGTTTTACTGCTACGATAAATTTACAGTCGATCGGTATGTATATACACTTCCAAAGAATTTGGAATCATTGAACGTGGAAAGGCTTCAAGTTGTTTATAAGCTGGGTCTTAAGACCTATATGAAAATCGTGGTTCAACTTTGATTGTTTTTATCGACAGGCGACATATTCGTAATAGACTCTTTGTTGTTAAAAAACCTATCCTTACAAGGGTTTTCGCAAGTTCTGATCTAAACGTATCGCGTTCCTCCACAACTGAATCAACGATATCAAATATAGTTTCTGAACCCCCATCGGAACTTGAATCACATGGTTAACAAAATTCATCATCCGAAAAATTTTCGGCACGTGACCACATTTCATCGTAGTTATCACTATCCAGTGATGAGCTAACGTCACGAACTTCATCCCTATTAAAATGTTCTTTATCTAAACTTTCACTATCGATTGATGATGAAAAATTGTCACAGGTAACTATACAGGCGGTTGATACAAATGCAGGCATCGTATTTATTCTTACATAGTTCGTTGCGTGAGTTTTGAAATTCTGACGTCCATGTACTATCGAACTTCGTGATTTCGTCGATTTTTTGGTTCCGCGGAATCTCATCATCATCAACAGCAAGAGTGTAATCATCATGCTGGATGTCAAAATAACATACAGCATGATGCCTGAAAGACAAATCCAATGATAAATATGGATCCCAAAAAATTGAATGTAATAGTAGACATACTTAGCGCTAACAAATGGTCTGTACTACTCAATCATTATTATGATCGAAAAATACTCAATACTTTTATATTGTATTAACTGCGGCGAAAAATCGTGGCGTTTCCCAAATACTGATATTCACACGTTGGTCGCTGCGAGAACAATGATACACTGGCTGACCCCGCGGTGTGAACGATGGGTATATTTGTCGAAGGCCCTCGTTGCGTGACCGGAATGGGGGCAACGCAGAGGATTAGGACCGCTCCTTATGAAAACCCAGACAGCACATATTACTAAAAGATGTCAATGTCACAGCTTTTGAAAGATGTCTTTTCGGTATAATCTAATGATGCCTTATTGGCATCTAAAAGATGCCAAAATATTAAGATGTTTTTGGTGCTAAAGACTAGTTGACATCCACCATCAGACAGATCCGGGCGGGCGACATCCTCCTACAATTAGGAGAGGCCGCCAAGGATAAGGGCTAGTTCAGAGAGGACCTGAAGCTATCCTCGAAGACAGAGCCACAATACGGGAAGTTCAACAGATGGCGACCCTGGAGATCAGGGACCTTGACGGCTTTACCTCGAAAGAGGAAGTCCAACATGCAATCGGGAAGAAACTGAAGGACTTCAAGGGTGAATTCAAGGTATCTCTTACAAAGAAAAACTCCAGAGGACAGAAGATAGCCTTCCTCCAGATCAGCGAAAAAGGAGCGGAACGCCTCATCAAGGCTGGCAAAATCAAAATCGGATGGGTCGTTTGCAGAATACGGCGAAAAGTGACAGCGGCACGATGCTACACTTGCTTCAGATACGGTCACCACCAAGCAAGCTGCAAGGGACCAAACAGAAAGGCCCAGGGGCTGTGCATATAATGTGGCACGGAAGGCCACATAAAAAGAGTGCAAAAACGATTCAAACTGCTCCCTGTGCAAGGAACGTGGCTTAGCCACAGGAATACTTAAGCACGTGCCCGGCACGGGTAGCAGTCAGGCTTACCGGCGCGCAGTCGCTGAAGCACAGAATTCAAACCAGCCGTGAAGATCCTCTAGGGAAATCTCCACAGAGATGGCACAGAATGGTACACCGACCACCTAGGTACGGCGCCCATCTGAATATCAAACTCATCCAACCTCCATGTCGCAGCACAAGGAAGGGGACGAGGATTCGTCTGGGTTGAGCGCGACGCGGCTACGATACTAAGCGGCTACTTCACCCCGAACGAAAGCATCCAGGACTTCAGTAACAAGATCGACGAACTCGAGAACACCATAATACAGCGAGGAGGGAACTTCATCGTTGCTGGGGACTCTAATGCTAAGGTTGTAAAATGGGAAATGCCAACGATGGACATGACAGGGAGGTATGTCCTCGACATGGCAGCCAGAAGGGGGCTAACGGTAGCTAACATCGGCAGCATGACGACCTTCAGGAGGACCGGCTACAACGAAATGATCCCGAATATCACCCTCACATCCGAATCGATGGCCGGAGAAGTTTCGAAATCGATGATTATTGAAGACTATACGAAATCCACAAAAAAGGTAAGACCCAGGGCACTAGCGCTTCAGGACGAAAGCCCAGCTGGAACATTGCTAAAATAAATGTGGACAAGTGATCATCGATCGAGGGATGACAGCCGTGCTCCAGAAAACAGGCCCCCCGGAAAGCATCTTCAACGCGACAATGAACCTCATCTACGAGGCATGCGAGGCATCCATGCCGAGGAAACCTAAACGATGAGGAACAAGAAGAGAGGCGTACTGGTAGAACCAACAGATCGCAGAACTCAGAAGAACGTGCCTACGCCTGAGATGAGTAGTCACCCGAGGCAGGAAAAAGAGAAGAAGCGAAGCAGCCGCGGACACCGAGGCTTTCACTCAGGCCAAAAGAAACCTTAAGAAGGCGATTGTAAAGAGGAAGCGAGAAAAGTGGGAAGAGCTCAGACGAGAAGTGGACAAAGATCCTTGGGGGCTTGGATACAAGGTGGTTATGCGCAAGCTCAGAGGTAAACCAGCTGGCCCTAAGTTAGAGGCTGAGGAGATGAAACACATCGTCAACGTGCTATTCCCCTCACATCCAGTTCGGGAAACAGAAATATACGCCTCATTACCAGAAAATGTGCTACCGATTGCATCCCCTCAGAAGTATTTAAAGCAATTGCAAAGTCGTACCCTGAACTGCTTCGGAATATGGACAAGTGCTGCGTCAAGAACAGAGACTTCCCGAAGAAATGGAAGGTGCAAAGGCTGGTCCTGATCAGCAAAGGCAAGGGTGACCCAACGTCTCCCTCAGCACACAGATCCCTATGCATGCTGGACGCAACGGGAAAACTACTGAAATGTCTCCTCAAACCCCGACTGGAAACAACCATACGCCAGGAAGGAGACCTCGGAGAGACAGTACGGATTCAGGAAAGGCAGATCCATCGCTGACGCGGTAAACGAAGTATTTCAAGCCGTCGAAGTTGCACAACGGGGAAACCACTACTCCCGACGAATAACTCTACTGGCAACACTAGACGTCCGAAATGTCTTCAATTCGGCAAGATGGAAAAACATATTGATGGCCCTCGAGGACAAATTTAAGGTATCTGAATAGCTCCCCGGATGGTTCAGAGCTACCTCCGAGATCGAAAACTGATTTACCCATCAACAGATGGTCTCCACACAAAGAACATCACGGACGGCGCAGTCCAGGGATCCATCCTTGGCCCAGATCTGTGGAACCTACTGTACAACGGTATCCTGCGCACCAAGATGCCCGAGAACAGAATCCTTGTGGGACACACGGACGATATCGCCATTGTAATTACCGCAATGACTACCGAAGAAGCGCAAACCAAGCTGAACCAGGCAATGAGACGAATCATCCGGGGGCTCTGGGAACACAGACTAAATCTGGCACCGAGCAAAGCGGAAATAGCCCTCCTCACAAGGAAACAAATCCAAACCGTCACCAACTTCACAGTTGCAGACCAGACCATAACCAGCAAGAACTTTGGTAGGTACCTTGGGATACATCTGGACACAAAACTCTTATTCCGGCAATAAATCCGCTTTGCCTCAGAAAAAGCCGCCAAAGTGACCCTGTCACCCAGTAGGCTTATGGGAAATACAGGAGGGCAATAGCAAGCATACGACGGCTGCTGCTACCGATCACAAACTCCATATGCCTGTACGGGAGTGAAGTTTGGGCAGACGCAATGAAGAAAGAGGTATACCGGAAGCGAATGGGACGAATTCAGCGGATAGGAGCTCTAAGGATCGCCAGTTCTTACCGCACGGTTTCTGAAGCAGCGGTACTAGTTATTGCGGGGGTAACCCCAATCGACTTCCTGGTAGTCGAAAGGAAACGAGTCTACCAAATAAAACGAGAGTTCGGAACAGAACAAGCGGCTCGACGGGAAGAGGAAATAAAAGCAGCGAAAGAAGAAACGTTGCAGCACTGGAAAGAGCGCTGGCGAACGGACCTAAAAGGGACATGGACAGCCGGGTTGATACCTAACCTACCAACATGGACTAGCCGGATCCATGGAGGGGTGGACTATTTCCTTACGCAATTCCAGTCGGGACATGAGTATTTTACATCGTACCTGCACAAAATGGGTATGGTAAACGACCCGTCATGCATTTACGGGGATACGGATGGCGACACGGCCCGCCACACATTCTTCGTGTGTGAAAGGTGGACAACAGAAAGAGAACAACTAGAGGTCAAATGAGGGCAAATAACACCAGAAAACATCACGGAACTAATGCTCAGAAGACAAAGATACTGGAACAGATTAGCAACCTACGTGAAGACGATCGTATAAGAAAAAAAGAAAGAGCTGGACACACATGGAAACCTACCGACCTAGCACAACAACCAGAAGACTAAGATTGGAGGGGCTCGAAAGAGTGTAATACGGGGCATTACTTCGAAGTCATACCTAATATATACAAGATCCTTACCGGAGTGATTTCAAACAGCCCAAGCTCGAAGGAGGTTTTTCGTGGGTACGAGTCCCATACACCGGTAGATACACGACGTATTTACTGATGGCGCATAAAGCATTTACTTCGTTAAAAAAAAATTAAAAAAAACACTAGTTGGCGCCACCTTGTGACAGTAAATTACTATTGTGAAAATCAGCTTGTCAGTGTCAACCAGGGGGGTGACACTCAACGACATTCAACGGGCTTTGATGACGTAGGATGGTTCGCTTAGTGTCACCGTTTGTAGTTCGCATTATGCAGCACTGCCAGTCCTCCGCGCTGTACCCCACATCCCCGTCGTCGCCTTGCCGCTAACTATTATAACGTGAACTAAATAGACAGCTACTGCAATCGTGAAAATTGTGATACTTCCGATCATTTTTTCTTAGCTTTGAAAATCTTTCTTTTTATATACGACGTTTATTGGTAATTTATTTAATTGTGATTTGTTGTCGATCGTGTGTTTAACAAAATGCACTGTGAATGTGCGACGAATTAGCGATATTAAAATGTCGCGCCTACGTATGTGGTGCTCGGATGTACTTCAGGATATCGGTCGAATCCGGAAAAATTCCACCTTTTCACCGTTCCTAAGGACACGCAAATCCAGACGCTATGGAAAGAAGCAATTCAACCTTGTGAAATCGAAATAAAATCGGGACAATTGGTATGTGAAAAACATTTTTGTGTCGACGAGATATTGTGCCAACGTAAACTTCTTGGACTCAGAGGAACAGTGCTCGGAATTGTAAGTTTCGTATTTTAACACGTTGACGCCGGCGCAGATATTCAAGGTCCGTTCCATGCGTCGGTGCTTTAACTAGCGGTCCGCCGCATGAGACGGCGTAACACTGTTCACGCCGGCGCGGATGTTCGAGCTGCGTTCGGTGCGTCGGCACTTTCTAACGGTCCGCCGCATGGGGCGGCTTAGCACCAAATTATACTGTTTTTAATGCTTTTGCCCTAATACCCTCTAACTGATTTGAATAAACCGAATTTCTAAAATTCTCACGTAGCCTGTTGGTAGGATCCACGGTAGCCAGTGGCATGAATTGGGAAAAAACTCCAATTCGTCTTTTATGGCCATATGTCATAAAAAATGATCAATGTCATCCTATTGTCGTACTATTTGGTTTCCTGTGTCGCGATTCTGCAACTTGTTATGAAAATAACGATTCGGAACGCTCTTTTGACGATAACAGATTTCACTGCGTGTGAAAAAAAGTTGTTAACAAGTTTTTCTAAAATTAATTTATATAGGATAATTATAAATTACTACGAAATCGAACTTATTTATTTGTTATTTCAACCGCTCTAATTATTTGTCAGTTTTTTTTTATCACATATTAAAGGTTAATTAAAGGTAAATTTGCGAGGTACTGTCACGATGGTCGTTTGGCATATCGAGGGGTTGCATAACTCCCCGCCGGACAGCCCACTTCCGTGGCCCCCCCAGCTAGACTACCAGCTAAACCGCCACCTCCGTTTTCCCTCCCCCGACCAGGTACTATTTTCGGTTGGCGTCTAGTTGGGAGGTCCGTGTCCGTCTCGTCGTCCTGTTTCCAGTCATCTGTACACTCTTTTCGCGTTAGGTCCGTCAAGTCAGGCAGTCGTCCACGTTTTTTTGTCGTAATATTGTCTCTGTATAAGTGGCGACCTGCCGCCACTGCTCCTTTCCCCGGAGCATCACCCCCACGATGTTATCGAGGGTGATGTCGATTCCCGAGGCCGCTTCCAGTCTCTGTCGTTGTTCTGTCCAGTGGTCGCATTTGAAAAATGTGTGCTCCACGTCGCCTCGTTCGTGTCCACAGTACGTGCAGTCCGGTGTCTGTACTTTGTTCATGTTGTGTAGGTACCGCCTGAAGTATCCGTGTCCCGTCAGCAGTTGGGTGACGTAAAAATTTACGTCGCCAAAGTCCCGTTCGGTCCACGAATTGAATATCTTTATTGGTATCATGCTTATTATGGGTGTAGTGCAGGTATCCGAAATTCAATTAAATTGGTCGAAAACGGCGATGTATGCAAATGCGCGTATACAGAAAGCAATGAAACGCGATAGATTCTTAGCAATATTGAAATATTTGCACTTTTCCGATAATAATACGGCAAGACCCGATGATCGGTTATATAAACTCCGAAATGTAGTTAATAAAATTCTTGTTACATTCAAAGATGCAGTAAAACCCGGTAAAAATATATTACTGACGGAAGCATGGTTCCGTGGAAAGGACGCCTTAGTTTTCGTCAATATGTATCAGGTAAGTGGCACAAGTACGGAATAAAACTGTACAAACTCTGCCTTCCGGACGGATATACATACAGTGCACATATTTATTTCAGAAAAAATGCAATGAGAATTGTAAAAACACATTCTCATGATGGAGTCATGAGATTGATAGGAAATCTATTATTCAAGGGCCGGATTTTATTTACCGACAGTTTTTATACAAGTATTCCTTTAGCCGAAGATCTTCTCAACAAAAGAACATATATTTGCAATACAGTTAAAGTGAATAGAAAATTTCTACCGCCGCAAGCAAAACAAAAGTAGAAACGGGGCGACATTATATCTCTTCAAAATCAGAGTGGCGTGAAATTTTTAAAGTGGACCGACAAAGGGCCCCTGTGGGCCATTCTTTTACATATCGCACAGATTTCATGAAAAACAAAACTTGACGTTTTAGAATCGTATAAAAATTTTTCCCCAACATATATTCATAAAATGACTTGACACGAATTTAAGGATTTTGCTGGAAAAAAATTTACTTCGAAAATATCCACATATCAATTTTTGACAATTCGGTGAATTTACGTCAACCACCGCATACATGATATTTATTATCTCCAGTTGTACTGATCGGATCGATGTTTTTCTTTTACAGTATTACTCTGTATTTCGTAAATTTTCGAAGTGTTTTGAACTAAATTTTAATTGGCAATAAATAAAAAATAATAACAATTTGAAGGCTTAAATAGTTGTCCCGCCCACCACACCCTAATCGAATAACATTAATTTTCTGTGTACTAAAATATGAAGAACAACAATGAATAGAACTTAAAGAATAGAAAACTACTATCATTTTTCGACTGTTTGACGCGCTTTGCGTCCATCCGAATCTTTTGCATTTGAAATTGTACTCCCTGCAGCCTTTAATACATCATTCGCCTTAATGGGAGATCCATCCTGGTGCGTGTGACAATTGATGAGTGCAGCTGCAAATAAAACGAAAAATTGTAATATATAAAAGCCTATAAATATAATATAAAAGCCTATATAAAATATAAAAGCCTATATATATATATATATATATATATTCTATCATGGAAACACAGCAAAAAGTATTTTGACCAGCTCGCGAAATATACCTATCATGCAATTTCCTAAATTCGTTGCTTTCCGCAATACCTTTCCTTTCATTCTTTTATTGGCGGTAACCTTGACCACTAGGACATGCGTAAAAAATTTCCTGAGGATATTTGTCACGCTCGTCGTGGCGATGTTGTTACGATCAAGAATCTGCTTTAATGGTGAGATCTATAAACCATCCCAGAATGTATTTTTTTTTAATTTGTAAAGTAATAAAGAAGTAAAGCGCTTAAAAACCAACTTCATGTAAAATATTTACAAATGGTGAAAGAAAACAAATATGACATACTCACTAACATTTGATTTAAGTCTTTATCTTGTTTGGGTTTGCGCTTCAAAGTTGTCAAAAGATCCAAATGGTAAATCAAGCTCATATGCTTTGTCGACTTGCTCGACAGTTATTTTCGCAGACTGCACCGTATCATTTCCATCTTCCATCATGGAGAGCTTGTCATGAAGAGCATTGATCGCAGCTGTATTTGTTTGTATATCGGCGGTGAGATTTACGCCAAGACGTTTAAGCTCTCCTAGTATAAAGAGAGTATCTGAAACATATGAATGAAATATATAATTTTTTTAATGAGATGAAAATCGATAGAGTGATCGATAAATTTGAAGATCAAACGAACCTGGTGTGAAGTTGTTTGGCGACTTATCAGCATCTCCGAGCTGCGTCGCCGATTTGCAATTTTTTATCGATGTATTCTCACACGCTGTTCGCAAGCGGTTGTTATTTCCGTCATTAGCTAACAAAATACATTATAAACATAAAATAGAAACATGGTAAAGTACAAATATTGATGGAGAGGGAGTTTCTATACGTTCTATTTATCTCTATGATCTCGCTGACATAAATTCGTAAAATTATAAATATGAACAGTTTTAATTCATTTTTACCTGTTGATGCGATTACTTCTCGCCGCACACTCTCTTCATCCAATGGCGACGTGCCTTTTATTTCACGAGCCTTGATTGTCCGTTTAGTTATGATTTTTTGACGAAGTTGCTTCTTGTTTAAATATTTTGCAGCAGCTGGCTCTGAATCATTCGACTAACGTAATAATAAAAAAATGTTATTGATAGCAATATAACATATCACAATAAATAAAGCGTATCACCGTATTTCGACTTCCAGTCATCGTTTAATTTTTCGACTTCTGTGAGATCAAACAATTCTTTGGCCGATTTTTTAATGATTTTCTGAGTGGCTTTTTCTGATTTCATCGACGAGTCCGCGTCAGTGTCTGAAGTATAAGCGTATGGAGAAGTCTTTAATTTCTCGAGGCGCTCGAAACTTTCTTGTAGGTATCTGCAATACGAAAAAAAATACTTCATATACGAACACAGCGGTCTGCATATAAATCTAACAATAAGCTTCTATGCAGAGGTCTACGGAATACTGTCTACATGAAAGTAAATTTTATTTTAAACAAATTACGAAATAAATTAACTAGTAATTTTACAATCCAAATCTTACTTTAATTTCGTAACGTATATAATGTTTATAAGATAAACATTCAATAGATTCGATTTTTTTTGTTCATAAAAAACATATCTCATAAACAAAAGAATTAAGTTAACTGGACGTATAGCATACAAAAAATATTGTGATGTCGCGACTTATTTATTAATTTATTTATTGTGGTATGGGACTGCCGACTCGGCTACGGAACGCGGTGGTTGAGAAGTAAAACGCGGTAGACACTTAATCGAAAAGCACAAGACTTTATTTTCAGTATTACAACGGACAGCATAACGTCGCTGCTTGGATGATCGGGAATTTACTAACTGTCTAACCTAAGGAGAGGGTGGTTTTTATAACATTGACTCGCGTGAAAGATGCGGTTTGGTAGGGAGAGAATTTGGAAGTTAGAACATTCTGGAGACGGAAAATGTCTGGAAGATTCTAGGAATGGCAGGTGTTTAGGGCCTGAGGTGGGTCAGGCCATAAGGATAGATGTTTTATGGCGGGATCGTGGAAAATGGAAAACATGGGGTTTTGGGAAACAAAGATTATTTGTATTTCGAAGGCGAGATGCACCTGCGATAACGAGGCTGTAGCTGCAGGAAGTCACGTAGGCAAAAAGGGAATGCGAGAGACGCGTGGGAAAGAGGAAAAAAAGGTGGATGAAAGTTGACCATCGTCACAATATAGACGCTATCGGAATAAATAAAAATTTTTATTGAAAAATTCCTGATCTGTTTGTACAGTCATTTCTTTTTTTTATAAGGTTTGTTTTTATGTAGTCTAAAGTCATGTATGATTCACACATTTCTGCAGCCCGTTTGCAATTCCAAAATACACATATTTACCAGTACAAGTGCCATCATTGTTTTGGATTTCTAAAATTTCATACAGCGTTGACTCGGTTCGCAAGAATGTTTTCGAGCTTCTCAGTAACTTGGGCATCAAACGATGTCACTAGATTCTCAATAATTTATCGAGGTGAGACTGACGAATATCGTATCCTATAGCCCATGTGCGTAACTCCTCAATCTCTCTCGGGGTGCCGCTTCAGCGTCCTCATCACCTATCATATCGCGATTCTCATTATCTATAGCCACATTCGCGTCCTGTTCTTCCTGCTCGTCTTGCTCTTCCTGCTCATTATCGTTTTGAAGGACAAACTCCAGCTCACAAATATTTCGATTAAGCGACTCCGATCTACTGGATGAACATGTTGATTCGATGTGTTGATTGTCACCTGCAAAAAATGTCAACAAACATTTTTGGTGAAATCTATACATTGTAATTTAAGTTATTCGAGTAAAACTTCTCTAGACACGTTGAGTAGATAATTTCAAAGTCGTCGTCGTCATTGTTATAATTTAAAAACATTACAATTCAATTTAATCCTCTCATATTTTTATCGACTGTATGGTCACTAAAGAAATTTTACTCCCCTCGCGTTTCCTAAGATGCACGTGCAATGTTTCGTTTCTTATTTTTTAAAATAAATTATAAAAATAAAAGTACAAACTTTGAATTAAGAATATTTTGTTCTTAGACTAACATATAATATCAATCAACTTTGTAAAAATTATATAAATTATTAGGCATTTTTAATTATTACTTACTCGATGCATGTTGCAGCGTTTGCCTCAGCATAACTTTGCAACGTATCACGAATTTCTCTCTGTACTTGACGGTGACGACGTACATATATCCAGGTTTTCTCACGCGTACGCCCCGCTGTGTCCATGACAAATCAAAACAAATTACGCGTCTTGACGCCAAGTTTTATAATTTACTATGAAACTATTGTTTAATAATATTATTTGACGCACTATATTTTACTTTAAAAATTTGTCACGATATTGAAAACATATATACACACAATTTGAGAAGAATAAAGCTCACTGGCGTTGCACGTGTAACTCAACTGAATCTGATTAGATTCAGCTGGGCACGATACCCCATGCTCATGTACACAGCGCCTTCTCTAACGTCCTGTGGATGTGGCTGGGCATAAACAGGGACTCAGATAGGAATCCGATATGTATGCCAGAAATACATGTGGCGCAAAAGCGCCATCTACACCCAGCGAATGTCGACGAGTAGAAACAGAGACTTAAATACGAATTTAATAGTAATACCGAAAATACAATTGACGCCAGCGTTTTCAAAATTATGTCATCATTGTCGTACATATGCCGGTACTGATGCAAATTGAATTCGAAACGGAATGCCGGTTTTGGGGAATCCATAACAAATCCTGACTAGGATTTGATCGGACATAGGGTATCCCTGTTGGAGCCTCGACCTAGACAGTATGTACAGTTACAAAAAATAATTCTTTATCATTCTACTATGCACATGCGAAAGAAGGGACGTGTGTTTTATTAGAAGGTCCATTGGCACTTAGGCCGATATATTGGCACGTTTTATTTTCTCCCAGCATTGATTGTTTGCAAAAAAGCTATATGTTCGAGACGTGCTCATTATAGCTGTGAGTGGATTAAGGGTTTTATCCAAAAAAAATCTCTGATTGTGAGTTTACTTGAGTCTTAAATAATAAAACAATTTCAACGTGCTTAAAATTTGGGATACCCTTCGGCCGACCAAATGTTTTACGAGTCGACGTTTTTTCTTAAAAGGGGTGTACACTCGCGAACACGTAGGTATATTGTTGTATTTAAACTGAATTATCTTCAGATGCCCACGACCCAATGAAAACATACGTCTCATACTTGGGTACATTTCCATCTCTGTTAGTGGGAACAAAATCAAAGGTGTCCATTTTCCAGTTTTCTAAAGTAAAATTCTCCTAAAATGTTGCCGAGTCAACATAATTAGAAATAGCACTAAAATTGCCGTGTCAACTTTTAACTTTAACCCGTATAGTCAAATTTCATGTACAAATTTCAAGTTTCAAAAATACAATTCATTTATCGCAGCACTATGTTTAAATTACATTTTTACGCATAGCTAGTCACCCTTCATTAATTTAAAGTGACGTCCGTAACTTCTTTCATCACATCGCAGTGCAATGAAATTTACAACCTCATTGTTACGCCCCAAGATGGAGAGAGTTTGAAGCTCCGTCGATAGTGCGATGTGCCCGCGATATTTGAATTAGATTGCGCTATTCGGCTGGACGTGAGCTCGCCGCCGATGACTTACTTGTGCTCAATGTACCAACTCAACGATTTAGGATTAATCGTCGATGATGATTCCTCTTCGAAGACATATTGTTGATTGATGATGTTTCCCAGAGTTCTCGATTGAACCGAGAAGATGTATTTTCTTGGGAAATTATTATCGATTGCAACACCAATACTTCACATACAATTAATAAAAACAACTGTACTTTATTTAAGTTTGAATTTGTACTTTGAAATTACAACACAAATTAGACTTAGAGTGATTTTACAAATGTCCGAGATTTGTTAGCTTAAGATGCTTTCGATTTCGAGGTTGAGTCGATTTTCTTTTTCTTGTCGAAGTTGGTTGACGATTTCGTCTCGGTTCGAGCGGAGTTACAAAATTATATAAATCTGATTGTTCGGATTCTTTAGCGAGATTTTAAGTTTTTCTATCAGAGGGGTTGTTTCAGAGATATGGGGGTGTCTTAAGAGCGTCGCTTTTTGGACGACGATCGTGAGAAAGAAAAGTGTGTTCTCTGATTATGGTTCTGAGAAATACAGAGTTTGGTTTTTAAGGGAAAGACCTTTTCGCGGTTAATCCTTTCAGGTTCATAAAAAAGGGAAAAGGACAGTACGCAACCAACTTCTGGTCGCCAAATGTTTTATTATTGGAAAATCCCTCCAAATTAGTAATGTGCAAAAAACCCATGAATCAGGCTCTGGTCGCCAAATGTTTTATGAAAGGTTAACCCTTTGGAGGTTCTACGTACCCCCACTAACCGCGAGTTCAAGACGTTCCCCACTTCCGAAAATGTTCAATTCACCAACCAATCAAAATGCATGACTGTTTGCAAGACGCTTATCCCTCCATTTGGGAATGAAAAAACAAAAATTCAAGGCTCTCTTAAACTTTTCAAAACAAGTCAGTCTCAATTCAGAAGTCATCTATTCAAGTTACAACGAATCCAGAATTAGTCGCCGAGACAATTCGGAAATCCAGATTTAATTTTTCACATAGCTATCACCGTGAAAATGCTCTTCAGTGTAACATTGTAAATAAAGTTTGTCACAGTTCATTAACGTGTCGGATCTTATTATTTTATTTTACGCAAAATCAGTTGTAGCCGATTAAGTTTGTCTGCAACCGAACCGTACAAACCCGTCGCAGCATAGCGTATGAGAACTTACAATTCTCGTAGAAATTCGAAATAATACGAATCGCGAGGTCGTCGATACAAAACAGACAGCGCGCCGTGTCCGATAAGGTGCGATCTTTTCTCTCGACGACTCCATTTTGTTCGGGAGTGTATGGAATTGATAATCGTCAAGCAATCCCGTTTTCTTTCAAGAACGCGTCGAAAAAGGAATTAACATATTCCGTTCCATTATCGGACTGGAGATACTTGATTTTCTTGCTGGTGAGGGTTTCGACTCAAGTCCTTGTACGCCTTAAACGCTTCAAATACCTCGATTTTCTAGTGAAGTATTCGAAAAAATGAAAAATTTCACATAGTATGATTTGGACATTTTGTTTGTATTTTTTTCTGAAAAGCTCGTGGAAATACGAAAAATTTTAAGAAAAAAATCTGCCAATTAACCAATTTTTGAGAAAGTTCTGAGCATTTGAAGATAGTTGCAAACTAGAAAGACGTTTTTTTTTCAAAATTCATAACTTTTTATCGGATCGGCGAACGAATTTGGAAAAATTCACAAAATTGTTTTGGGTGGCGTAGTACAAGAGATAGAATTTTCAGCCAAATTAAAAATGCTCGCTTCCAAAAGCGGTCAAAAGCGCATAGAATCAGTCTATATAATTAGGGCTTTGTAAAACACATGACAATTGTCAATTAGTGAATATATTATTTATAACTGAAATTAAGTAATTTTCACAAAAAATTACTCATTATTCGAACATTTTTGTACTAGGAGATAATAAACAAATTGAGGATTCGCCGAGACATTTTCTTCGACTTAAGCTGGAGTCGTCGAGTGAGAATGCATTGAAGTCTCAAAACGAGTCGCAAGAAGACGATAATAATATTGAAATGGGTATAAGTAAATACAATTCAATGTATCGTGAAAGAAATAAGGGAAATGATGTAGTAACGCTATTAAATCACGCACAAGAATTTGAGCAGGTACGACCACGGGCTCTGGAGTGTAATATTCGGCATGCACATCTTGATAAATTGTTGAAAATATTGTGAGTTTGGCTACTGCCTGAGTTATCAAAGACATCAAAAACATTCCTAAAAACGGCGTCGATGCCATACGTTATCTTAAATATCGCAGACAACGATGGCAGACGAACCGGAAAATATGTCTATTATGGCATTGCAACAGGACTACAGAAGCATCTAAATCTAGAATTTCACCACGGCCGAAACATCGTTTTGCAGATTAACGTTGACGGATTACCGTTATTTTCTTGTAGCAAAACACAATTATGATCAATCGTCTACAAAATATTTATCAGTCCGAATGAGTATAAACCTTTTCTGGAAGTGTTATTATTTTGCGGGGAAAACAAGCCACATTTTACAAATGTATATTTGCGGGATTTTGTAAAAGAAATTAATGCGCTCACAACACATGGTATTGTAATTCTTAACGAACACTTTACTGTGCATATTCAGTGCTTTATTTGCGATACTCCTGTGCGGTCTTTTTGGAAATTGACTAAAGGTCATTGCGGATATAGTGATTGCGAGCGATGTACGGTACGTGGAGCTCGGAAGGACCGCCGACCAGTAATCTAGAAGTAGACTGCTTAGAGAGAACAGGGGAATCTTTTAGCAATATGGAAGATAAAGAACATCATTAAAGAACACGTTAAGCGCCACGCCGATCCCTAGGGACCGGCGCTAGACTTTCCGCTCAGGCTTCGCCGGTCGCTACGGACCGACGGCAGACTTTTCGTTCAAACGGTGCTATGAATATAATGCACGAATGTTAGGAAGAAAGATAGCTAAAAATGTAACTCCAAAAGTAACAACCGTTTGTAATGAATGTAAACGGAAACCTCGCCTTTGCTTATCTTGTTTCAATAAATTACATTAATGTTTTTAAGTATTATATTCTTTTCATTGAAGCATTGCCCAAATTAAAACCGATATCGCATAATTTAAATATTGAGTCTCACAAGTATGCAAAGACAGACACGCGCCGCAATAGAAGAACGAAAAGTCTAGCGCCGGTCCCTAGGGACCGGCGTGGTGCTTAACGTGTTAAAATCGTAACCCGCATCAACATGGTCACATTTTTGTTGCGCGTAAATCGTACATTATTCTATACAATGTTCAAAAAAATATCTACAGATTATAGATAAAAATAATTTTATGGCATTTTATTGTTAACAAATATCACTAATGTATTCACTAAAAAAGGAATTTTTTTCTTTCAGAAATAACTACGGTACGTAATGATTTATACAGATATACCGTGGTGTCCGAAAATTGTTGTTACTCACTGTATGTGGAATCGCGGGATCGCTCCCCTCCAACATCTAGTACTCCAATCAACAAGCGCGCCGGGTGGTATCCCCACCACCGAGTCAACAACCAATGAGCCGCCAGCACCGGGCCTATAAAGCAAGGCGCACGAGGCGCAGCGGCTCAGTCAATCCGGACAGAACGTAAAAACAATCGCAAAGCAAGATGCAGGGCTTGCCTATGTCCTTACGGATCTCACCCATGTAAAGCCACTGTATAAATAAAGTTAAGTATTTTCAAGACTCGTCTTGAAAAGTTACTACATATAGTCATTATCTTTGCCGGGTTGCTACTCATCCAAGATTTTTGTGATTTACTTATATAATGTTTTAGAGGACCATAGACCCCCGACATCGACAGGCTGTAAGCGATGAGAGCAATGTGATGGAAAGGACAACAAAACAATTTTGTTGCTCTTGTCCTTATTGATCACTTCCACATTTACATGTGAGCTGTGATTATCCAATAGCAGTAAAACAGGATGTTCTTTTGTCTACTTCACGTGATGTATAAAATGTTCAATAAATGTTCCAAACTCTTTTTGGCTCATCCATCTTGTTTGATTTACTACGGATATGCATTCTGGTGATCCGTTTCTCACAAATATATCCTTATACCGAATGCGACAGAAGACCAACATACAGGGTATGGCGTTGCCGATAGCATTTGCCGCTACTGCAAGTGTAGCTAGCACACCTCTTTCGGTGGATATCACAGCGCCGACCTGTTTTATGCCTTTCCCTGCAACAACCTTCTTCGGTTTTTGAACGGTTGTGATACCTATAAAAAATAAAAATGAAACATAGGTATATATAAAACTATATATACTAAAAATAGCACAATCCATAAAAATAAAAAAGGAATTGTAAACAAGGTAGTTACCTGTTTCAACAACGTTATAAATCCGGGAGAATTGAAAGCTGCATCTTTCTATCACAGATCAATATGTTTCACAAAATATTTGCACATTAATACTGTTGAACGAAGTAGCTCTGCTTAAATTGGTGGCTTCGGGGCTTCGTATTGCTAATCTTGGGTTTCTGTTCATAAAATTCGCGAAGCAGTCATTACCCGCCATCTCATTAATTTTCCAGGATTATGGCACTTTCTCAACATTGTAATACATAGCACATTGATATGCTAATTTCTTTACGTCGTTGGGCAACAATCCCAAGTAAATATTAGCGCACTATAAAAAGAGTCTGCTAGCATTGCTTCTTGTTCATCATTGAAAACTAACCGGGTTTTTTAACCCTTTTAGTGCCGGGCGAAATAGAGGTGCCTATGCGAAAAAAACCGGCCGAATTTCACAGTTTTACAAAGGTTCGGAAAAATGCTTGTAAAA
>JAPYZU010001871.1:0-15264 GCA_030523005.1 Tryphoninae sp. B BG-2022a
GGATCCGTAAATTGTCCGGTACTGAGCAACCGATCGTCTTAAAATTTGGAGGGTACACAGAGAATTATGGCATAAAGTGCATGACAATCTTATTTTTCAAAAATTTTGGAAACATTTTTGCAGATCCAGTTACCACCGGAACAATTCCTCCAAAATTTTGGCAAAATAACACTGTCATGCACTTTATGCCATAATTCTCTATGTATTCTCCAAATTTTAAAGCGATCGGTTGCTCAGTGCGGGACAATTTACGGATCCCGTTTTCGAAGTGCAAGTAGCTCGTCGCCAGTTGCACTGACTCTTAAGAGTGCAAAAAAGATATCACATAGCGGGCGTTAGTTCGAAAGAAAATAATTAAACAAAGATATGAGATACGGATGAGAGAGTAAGAGAAAATAAGCGACAGAGGCTGCGCAAGACAGGTCGACGACGAATGTTCGTGAGAGTAAACCAAGGCAGTGGGCCGAATTATGAAGATGGTCCAATTCATCACGCATGCGCAACTACCTTTCCTCCACACAATTCCCCCAAAAAAAAGCACCAGAGCTTAAGGAGGAATAGAAGTGATAGAGAGATCCCCTGCAAGAAAGAAAATATTGTCCCGTATTCCCGCAAAGACAACCAACTCGCATCTTGTACTCACGAAAACGAATATCCTCGGCTCTCTGTTTCCGGCCTATCGGGACGTCCTTCAAATAATTCTGAAAACAAAAAGGACGAAAAAAGAAACGATACAATTTTCTTGAAATAAGGGAGACGCTAATTATCCGCGAGTGTTTCCTGCTGGCTGCACCCATCTGCATCTTTGATCGGGTCACACTTCGTGATGTCGCGTCAGCGAGATCGTCAATATCGTCAAGGGGAAAAATGGCTTATAGCTCATCGAATTTACCCGACGTATATTTCCCACAAAAATCCCAAAAATAAACCATGTATTTGAAAGAAAGCTTTGCGTTTAGAAATTATATTCTTGGAGAAAATTCTTAGAAACAATATTTTTCAACGTTCTAACAGATTTCAAGATTCACAAAAATATTCCGTTCCAGACATCACAAAAATAAAACATGTATTTGAAAGAAAGCTTTGCGTTTAGAAATTATATTCTTGGCGAAAATTCTTAGAAACAATATTTTTCAACGTTCTAACAAATTTCCAGATTCATAAGGCAACATCCTTCGGGTGAAGAAGAATTGTCGTTCAATATCCTCTCAAAATGGAAGCATCTCATTTTTTACTGCCACTATCGACCCTTGCGAAGAATTTAACATATGCCATGGATTATACCGAGTAGAAAGCATTAATATTGCACTACAAAATTCCCCACAAATCACAACAACAAAAAATAACAGAAAAGAAAAATTCTTAATAATTTTTCAGCGCTAAAATATTCCCAAATTTCGTTAAAACCGGAAATGCAATGTTCCTGGGAAGTGAGCGGGAAAGTATCGTATATAGACATACATTCCTGTACGAAATGATGGACGAACCTCACAATCAGAGGCATGACGAAAAAAAGAAGAAAAAAAAATTGCAATTTCAATGAAATAGTTTTCCGTGGTAAACTAAGCGCATATCTGGAGCCCATTAGCGCGTATCGAGAGTCGTCAAGGCCACGAGAGTCTGCATAATAGGCGTATACGCAAACACTTACCATCCGTCGGATACTGGCGACATTCTGTCTATAGATACACGTATTAACACGAGACGTACGTGAAAAACGTATAAATTACCTTTTCTTGCGTAGCCAAACTTCTCGGGCAGCTCGTACGAATTCTCGGTATAATGCATCATATAAGACTCGAGGAACGCTCTACAGACAACGTCGTTGGCCACAACTCGCGATCATGACACAAGTCGCCTCGTTTACTTTGCTTTTTTTTCGTTATCGAATATACTTTATTATTGTTCTTCGGCGAACGTTTGACACAAGGAGGTATACAATTTTCTTAATACGATTATTGGACGGTACACAGAGGAGCGTCACAACACCGCGCTCGTCGCACAATTATCCGAACTAACCTCGCGTTTCGTACACAGCGAGTCAGTAAAGCCGCAGCACTTGTCATTCGAATATATTCGATAGTACCGAACATGCGTCGTGACGTCAACCCACCACCGTTTTGCCGTAGAACGACAGGGGAATATTTGCGGCGTCGAGTACAATCGAACAAGTTCGTTCTTAAATACGACGACTATGTCCGTTCGCAACGAGTTTCAGACTATTCCTTATACACTGGAGCAGCGAACAGGTTGTAAAGAGAGTGCGCGGGCTCTAGCGCCACCGGCGGTGGTTTTTTGAACTAAGAGGGAGTTTCTCGGTCGGTAAGGCGAATTGCGAACTTACCGATCGTAAATAAAAAGACACACTTTTTCTATTCGTTGATAAGGAGGGGATCTTAGTTATGGATGGTAATGGACCGGCGGTAAAATTATTTCTTTTTTCGATGGTTGATGTCTTTCGTACCGGAAACAAATTATATCGTGACCAGCTTAACCGAAAGACCCTATAGCCATAAACTGGTGCACTCTACCGTCGCGAATACTATCTATAGTTTGCTTTTATTCATATTGTTAGTGCGGTTTGCATGAGAATGCAGCTGCACGTTAGTCGTTTCTTATACACGTATGATTCCAGGAGCTAATGGATTTGATACGAATAATGGCAGACATGATTTTGTTTGATTTTATGTTAAGATTAACATTTTTTTCTCGTTGTCTGATTGTTTGATAAAAAAATCATAATTCATCGGTCGATGGATTGACTAATCAAATTCAGGTCGTTTCCATTTGACTATACAGGGAATTAATCTAGAAAATAAAATGTGTATTGTAATATATTAATGTTTCACTTTATAAACTCCGAAGGCTAATTCTGGCATTACGGCAGTGAAGAAAGTGTCTAGAACTTATAAACATAAGCAACGAGATTTTTTAGTAAATCATTAGTTTAATTAACAACGGTTAGTTAAACAACGATTTCAAAAGTAGTAGACGTATGTTTGCATATTTTTCTATTAATATCCAAGCTGTATTTCCGAACAAGACTAGTGTTTTCATAAGTAATTCGATTAAATGCACAATAAAAAAAATGTTTATAAACAAACGATTACATATTTTCACGATTTCATTCTTTTTTAGTACGGAAGTATTGGCTAATGAGATTATGCATGTTATAAATTGTAACGTTGTTTTCAATTATGTTTATAAAATTAAAATTAAAATAGCTTCTCGTCGTTCAATGGACGTGTAGAAATTAACTTTGAATGACAATATTCCTGTTCTCGTGATTGACAGCGTATTAAAAAGTGTCGTCAGTATAGAATTAATTGTAAGTTATTTTATTACATCGCATGTAGGGTAACGTTGCTCAAGTCGTATCGCGGTAATTTCTCGTCTGATAATTATATATTGTACTATCTGGTGTCGTTGACATGAACTATTTATATGAACTGGCTTTATGAAGCAAAGATAATTAAAAAGTAATTTTTTTAAGCAGTATTCATTAAAAAATGTTAATCATTTGTAAGCTTTTTATGGCAGAAACGTAATTTTAGCTTTTTTCTTTGTTAACATGTAAATGTAATACTTATCAGACAATCGTTATCACATATTCAAACATTAGAACTTTTTTTGCTTATATCAATAGTTTTAGTTTGAAAATGAGAAGATCCCGTTACTTAAGTTGTATCTGCGCATAATTCCTTACTCGTATCGGTACGACTTAGGAATTAAAAAATGGTTTAATAATGTACTCAACTTTTTATCAGGTAATATATGTGGCGAAGTAAAAGTACGAAAACATTACGAATGATACTAAGCCAACAATGAAATTAACTTCAAGTCCCTACAAGAATGAAATAGAAGTAAAAGAAAACGTAAAAAAAGGAAGAAACCTGTTTTACATATGAAAAAAGTCAAAAGAGAAAAGGGAATAAATAAAAGTATAAAAAGAAGATGCGACATGTAAGAAAAACTAAAGAATCGGGTTTATGCCAACTGTGTAAGGAAGATCGCGAAGAAAACATAATTTACAGTATAAACTGTAAAGGTTGAATGCATGACTTATGTGTTGGCGTTGAAAGTAAAATAAAGAAATATATTTATGATATCTGTGTTCAAGCCAATTAATTTTTTAAGCATTACTTCTTTTTTAGGAGATTATAATTTTATTTTCTATATGTTGTTTACTTACATTAGTAATAATTACTTACATTAGTAATTAGGTTTTATTTTGTAACTAATGACTAAAAAATGTTTTAAGTTGATCTCGGACTGAATTGTTCGTGATTTATTCGTTGTTTGTTTGATCTCTTGTTATTAAGTATTTTTTTATGTAGTTTATTATGTCTTTACTGAAGTCTATTTTGTAAGTACGACTAAAACTATAAGTGGTACGAATTAGGCGAATAGGCGCTTTAATCGTTCCGAAGGTATATTTTTTAAAAGGCGTGGAAATACCTATTTTAATAAAAGATTTTCAAGTTTCAATGATTGTTAATTAAAAGACAACTAAATAAGAAGCAAGCTTACCCTAAAATAAAACTATCCTAAGTGGAATCACTATCGCGGCAATTCTGTAAGGTCATCAACCTTACACCGAGTTTACACATCGGAGATCTTGGCGCAGTTCGGCTTTAAGATTCGATATTTCTAGGATGCCCGGTATGTTTGCATTTTTTGTATTCAAAGATTACCTGTTATATAAGTCCGTAATATTTCAATCGGATTCGGTATATTGGGAACCGAAATAAAGACTGCTGCCCAGTAGATATATTGGGTAGGAGTAGTGATAGCGTACTTCAATTTAAACAAGACTCCCGGTAGAATTGATTGTCCTTCTAGAATTAGCCACCCTGTATATACAGCTTAAAATTCTTCTATACGAGAACGACGACAACGGCGACGGCGATGAGATCTTTTAACCATATATAGGTATATAGACGTTCGTTTGGTACTTGGTCCAAGCGACACGTGCATCCGCTATATACTATTTACATATATTTGTGTATCCCGTTCGTACTAACATCAGAAAAAAACCGTATAGATGAGTCCAGCACGTACGATTATGGAAGTGGCTGTCGCGCGCTCAATCTCGCCGCGAATATCTCGCCGGCGTGTGTGCCGCACAGGAGAATTTTTTCGTCGAGCGTGTGTACACCGAGGGTTATAATACAATCGGTTGCGCGCGTTTTCCAGGTGGGCTGTACCACGGCTGGGGTAGCCATGACAGAACGTCGATTCACCATGAGCATCCACCCCTTGGCGGAGAGGGAGAAGTTGCTCGATTGGCCGTGGTCACCCTCGAACGTTTCATCGAGCCAACGAGGTGAAACGAGTTTCCCCCACCGCAACGGGCGGGTCCGTAAGTTGGACGAATGAGAGCGGCCGGACTCCCGGATTGGTGTTCCTCGGCCAATGATTTCGTATCCGTTCGAGGCCCACTTCTCGAAGCACCGAGTAGGAGAGAGAAACCTCTCACAAGCAAAAGGGGACATCTCATCACGACTCTTGGTACCAGGCACTTCTCCGTAGTGGGCACTCCACTCATCTCGTGTCGTCTACGGGTTCTCTCGCGAGGCTGTGGGGCCGCCCGGGCGAACGAGAGCACGAGCGAGCGAGCGAGCGAGCGAACGCCCTGGTCGAGTGGGTCTAAGCGGCCGTGAGGACCTCTCCAGGAACCCAACAGTCCTCTCCATTCATTCAACCATCCATCCATCCATCCAGCCATCCATCCATCTATCCATAGAGTCGAGGTTCTCCTCTCTCCCGGGTTTCGCGAGAGAGTGTATATCCTCGACGAAGGTGGAGGCGAAGAGAGTAGAGTGGTACATCTACCATCGTCTCTACTATCGGCAGAGTCCAAGGACTCGAAGACCCTCCGGGTGATTTCAGTCGGCCGCCGGCCGGCTCTGCCGGCCACTCTCCTCAGTCCACGTGTGTCGTTCGTATTTTCATTCGGCATTACCGTCTTTAATAAAAATCGCCAAGTCGCGAGCACACGCGCGAGCTCCGAGACGTCATCGAAATCGTGTAACGTAGACCCGAAAAACGTGTATCCGTCGCCGAAAGTGACCCAAGTTGGAATCCGAACCCCACGTCGATAGTGCAGTGAGATATGCGGGCACCGAGGCGGATGCTTGGATCTGCTTTCGGGACGTTTATAGCATCAGAGGTAACGTTGAAAAAAATTGCGACGAACAGTGACGCACAGGGGATAACGTCGTAGACGGAACTCTGTCCCAGGTGAAGGTGCTTCGATAGTTTCCGCGCTTACGGGATCTTTGTGAACTTTGTGAATGGAAGTCCCTTTGGGGTATCGATGCATGTGACCACCCGGGAAGAATCTAGGATTTTTACAAGTGACTAAGTAGACATAGTGCGAGGTTAGGCGGGAATCGCGTTTCGAACAAAGTGTTCCAAGTATAAATCCATCCACGAGTTGTTATGCAACTTTTACAATAGTGTTTTAAGATCCCGGGTGAGAAAAAATTTCGAGATAGACTGTTAATTTGATCGGGTAAAAGTTGTGTGATAGTCAACAAGTGCGGAAGGATAAAAAATGATATGAAGCCACCATGCGTCTTACGTTGTCGCCGTCGTAGTTGTTCTCACCAAGGTTGATGCAAGCGTCGCAATCATTCGACGAAGCGTGAACTTGAAATACTTCGACGAGGTCGAGGTAGCCGAGATGAGCGGCGGTAGCGTCGGCGGCGGAAGTGGCGGTAGTCAGGGGAGCAACAACAATGCAAATACTTACCATCAGCATCAGCAACAACAACAGCAGCAACAGCAACACACGCAGCTTGAACAGGCGGGTCTCCTGCCGGATTTAAACGGGGTTGATCTTGCTATGAGCCTGTCCCCGAAGCAGCACTCTTCTCACGTGCAAGCAGGCGCAGGTCCACACACAACCCCGTTCAGCGTTACCGATATACTTTCGCCGATCGAGGAATCTTACAGAAAATTAGAACTTGCTGCTGCAGCCGCGGCTGTTGGAGTCGGGGTCGGTGTCGTAACGCATCCCCAGGGCTCCCCTTACACAAACGCTTGTGGCGCCAGGGTCGGTGGGAACACCGGTAGCTCGAGCGCAAGCAGCGGAAGTCCACCGTTGCACGGTGGTTCGACACCCGGGGGTAGTACGCCCGGTCCGGTGACCGGTGCCAATGGTAGTACTGGCGGCGGAGGTGGTGGTGGTGGTGGTGTCGGTAACGTTGGTGGTATGAGTGCTATGGGTAATCCGTACGCGACGATGCAGCTTACCTCGCAGTATCAGTACTGCGCGGCTGAACTTTCGCCCTATCATCATGGTGGACCAGGGGTCGGTGGAGGCGCTAACGGATCCGATCCGATGCGGTCACATGCCGTTTCGTCTCATCATCATCCGTGGTATGCACCTGCACCACCGACGACTAATGATCCGCGCTTTGCCAGTGAGTATACGATGCTCCTGATTGTAATGAGAGCTCAAGCAGCTAGATGCTGGCTAATGCAAAATTCCAATAAAAGTCAATACGAAAATGATACTATTAGCGGATTTTTTCGAATCCTTAAGTCGAATCCTATAGAAGCTTGCTTTCCGGTGATCTAGACGAAATTCCGATCATAAGAGCTTAAATTCCACGGTGTCGCATATCGTAGGGTTCGCGGATACGACTTGAGCCTCCTTCCAGTAGAGTAGTAGAGTAGTTTCTTGCAGTTCACTTTGATGTGAGATCCGACTTACTGGACGTGTCTCGAATTCCCAAGAGTTCCTAGCGGTCACCTTTGATATAACCACGAACCCGTATTCCGTTGAGGTCGGATCGTATAGTTGAGGCTTTTTTAAATCAACCTAAAGGCAGAACGGCACAAATGCATTTTATACATAGCCAAGATCCCTCCTTATGCATTCTCCGCAACGGTATGAGAGTCTGTTTTATAATTCAACTAATTATATAAGTACTTATGTCCTGTATTTGTACTGACGCCGTAGATCGTGGCGACTAAGATATTACGCCGTCGATCCTTTCCATGTCGGGTTTCCAGATTTTTACGGTCGACAAAATGATGCACGCTTCGTTCATCTCGTTTTCCGTCGGGATAGATCCTATGATACTCTCATCTTCATTTACACTATTGCGAGAATGCCGTGTCTCGTTTTGCCACATTCCGCGTTCTTTCCGTTACGACGCGTGTAATCGTGAAACCAAGAGGACTGGAAGCAGTGCCATCGAGTTTCGCGTTACAGTGTCCACAAAGTCTCAAATGTGTGTCATGGGCGTTAGTTAATATATAGGCGACACCACATCGGCTAGTATATCCTCAAGCTATATGGCTATGTCAATATAAATTTCTCTCGGAAATAAGAATCCCGGATTGTCGCAAGGATTTTCTCATGGTTTCGTCGCAAGGGTTCCTCGGTTTCTTTTCCAACGCGTGTCTGTTGTCCATCACCACACTTTCGATACACGTTCGAACGATCCGTGAGTTCGATTCCGAGACGCGTGGCGAGTGGCCAGCTCGAAAGATTTTAGTTGGGCAAACATAAGGGTTGAAACGCGCTCTTTTCCGTCGTTGGTTCAGACCAGCCCTGGAAAAGAAGAGCTTTAGGGATCTTCCGCTAAGTCGCGGATTCCATGTCAGGAGCACACTTTCAATAAATTCAATTCGGTTGCTGGCGTAAAAAAAGCTGCTACGATCGATATCCTTTTAGTATTTCAACTACTACGTAAGGATGGAAACATCCTTACATTCGCCGTGTTCATTATAACAGAAGCGTATACCTACACACCTCGCTGAATGAACACGTTGGCCCAATCAAGTGTTTATTTTGTTTTTTTCATTTCTTCCTATCGTTGGTTTCTATGTTGCACATCCGCTGCACAAATCTCGAATCGTTCAGTCGAGAAAGAAAGAGATAATATTTTTGGGATAATAATGATTCGGATTCTCTCGAGGCACAGACCTCCCGGGTTTTGGTCGGTGCGATGACGCTGCCTTTTTGCACCAGTAACACACGGCGTCTCCTCCCATTGTTCGTATGTCTAGGCTGAGACGCGTTCACGAAGGCTCCGGTGGTTTCCATCCACACGCACACAAAGTTCAAATAGTGACGAGACTTTTTGCCGGCCGGGTCCGCCTGTACGTTCAGTAGCTCAAATTTCGAAGATTTCTCTGAAAGGACCTCTCCTTCCACCCCGTTCACGGCTTCAAGCTCGTTCCTGTCTTCGACCGGACCCCTCTTCACGGGTACAACATATTTTCGTGTTCATCCTCTTCGTCGAATATCTCAATCTCCGACGAAGATATTATAAACGTTTCTCGCTCCTCGTCACTTCTCGCTGCGATATAATAATTGGTTACATCACGCCGATTCGTTAGAGAAATCCAGAGTGGAGCCTCTGTATCCTCATGTAGCAGGAACGAATCGTTTTCTATCGTGGGCAGACGATATAGCGGAAGAGCGTAGCCAAATGGAGGATCGTAAATTGTAGGTACTCACGCCGATGTGCGTTACCAACTGCCTCGCCGTTATCTCATAAAAAGATAGCTACATTTCCCTACCCTTTTCTCTTTTATAAGCGATTGACGTTATCGGTTTTGTTTATTTCGCATCTTCTTGAAATTTATAAAACATTTGCATCGGACACTTTTAATTTATAGTTGCGACGGGAATGGTGGAGTGATGTGTTAATATTACGTGACAGTACCGAGCACAAAGAATTACCTAGTTTCTCTTAAATATGTTTTGCAGTCTCGCGGCTTATGGGGGCCGCGGCGGCGGGCGCCGGGTCCAATATGGCCGGGTGTTCCGTGGGCCAGTCAATGGCCGACGTTAGCAAATCTTCGGGCATGGGTGTCGGCGGCGGTATCGGCGTCGGTGTCGGTATGGGCGTCGGCGCTATGCAGTTTCCACTCGCACAGAGACGAAAACGGCGGGTTCTCTTCACCCAGGCTCAGGTCTACGAGCTAGAAAGGAGGTTTAAGCAACAAAAATATCTCAGCGCGCCCGAACGTGAACATCTTGCGTCGCTCATTCATCTCACACCCACGCAGGTACGTGATTCGGTTTATGTAAAATATTCTTTAACATATTTGAAGACTAGTAAATAAAAGCTGAATAAGAAAAATCAGGCTGACGTCGACGAGTAACGTGAAAATAAAAACATTCGAAGTGCCGATTTTAGATGAAAATTATCGTTGGAATCTGCAGGAGCCGTCGGGTTGTCGTATAAACTTAAGATTTTTCTCTACAAATATTATCTTCAAAATCTATTAATGGGAATGTGATCTTTTATGATTTTATAATTTGAATCCTTTTTAAATCTTTCAATTCCCATAAAAAACAATTTGGTCGATTTAAATCAGAGTTGAGAGATTTTTATTGTTGCAATTGGTGTTAATACATTTTTGTCGACCGATCGAGCCAAATCAGCGTCATTACATACCATACAAATTATTGTATTGTCTTACCAGCATATAGAACAAGGGTTGTTTTACTTTTGCCAAAAATTATTGCCTCCATTGAAAGTATTCCTAACCAGAATTCGCCAACAAATTTGGTTATTGTGGAAGTTGATTAAAAAAAGAATAATTTATAGCTTCATTTATCATTTATTGTTTATAATAAGATGTAAATAATAAGTCATTAATAACGATAATTACTAAGCAATTAATAATTATAATAAATAATACAAATAATAGGTAATATTCTTTACTGTAAAAAAAAACATTATTGCCTATTTATAAGAAATCGCCAATGTCTGTCCATCTATCTGTTGATACCATTATCACTGATGCACATGGTATTTCTCGGGTACCATTGATCACTGGAGATTGATTCATTAGTAAAGGGCGGGGCTCGTATGTAGAAGTACTAGTATTGCCTATCTACACGACAAACTACCATGTACCACATAACTCTACGTAGCATACATAGCGTATATAGGCGCATGCCTATGATATACCGCGTTCAATATGTTCAATCGAATCGATTCAGCACTGTCCGAACACTTGAAGCATCTCTCCCATTTCGAAACGTGGAAAATCACAATACGTTCGATCCTCGCTCAAGATTCAACGAATAATCGATGACTGCGATAAGTACTGATAAAATTAATGCGTCAATTTGTAGAGGGTGCATAGATTTGGTTCGCCAAAATCTGTCATGCATGGACCAACGGACAAAAGCGTGCAAGAGCTCGTGAAGTACTCGTCCCATATGTGAAGAGCGAGAGAGAGAGAGAGAGAGAGAGAGAGAGTAGCTATACATGAAGGCTGGCAACAATAAATAATTGTTGTCGGAGCTCATTGGCCGCATCCTGCATTCGTGCATCAGGGTCTCGGCCCCTCGTTCTGTCTGTCGGTATGTCTGCACCGTTCGTCTGCCTCTCTGTCTGCCACGTAGCCCGCAAACAGTCTAAGTGTATCGTTATCATCGTTATACAAAATTACTTTACACACACAAATATCCGCATATCCATACACACACACACACACATATACATGTGTATACATATATGTATATATTATATATATAATATATATATAAGTTTGTACACAGATGCGTGAGGAAATGTACGTAGACGAGTTTGCGTCTCCGAATCGAACTAATAGTTCTCTCTTTGATACAGCTCACGATTATACTCTTTATTTCTTTCAATGGCTGCTGCTGAAAAAAGGTCTCCACACGCGTGATGGTTCAGACTCGAATGAACGCCGATATGAATTCAAAATGATTTTTATCTCTGGGCGATATACTAGTGGTCCTGCATTATTTAATATATTCCGAAGATAACCAAATCGTGATATAAAAAAAAACAACTTCGATGATAAAGAAATTAAATAATTTTTGTCGATATCGAAGAAAAAATATTGTTTATCGGCTTGATATGACTAAGGGTATGAACATTTACTTGAACGTAATAAAAAAGGAACAAAATTTTCAACTTATCGTTGTATTAAAATAATTATAGAGTCCGCTCGATAAATATTTATTGTTTTAAATTTCATACAAACTTTGTTCCTACGATGGAAAATCAACGGTTTAAGATCAACAATGTTTTCTTTCGGTGTACGAGTAAACGATCGGTCGTTTCATAGAAGTACGCCGATTTTCGAGGCCATGCAAAATAATTCCGACCTTATTGAAATGCGATTAAATCGAAAGTAATCTTGACTCGTGCAATCTTGCTCGAGACTATGAGAAAAGCTTTTCTCTGCGATTGAAGGCGGTGAGATTTACCCGGATGAAAACCTTGGGCGCGAATCACCAAGAAGCTGCAAATTCGCGACGGCGCGCTCGTTTGGCTTGCAACCGATGGCGCGACGGGAGAAATGTTACCCTCGCGCGGAAGAATAGGCATCCATCGATCTGTACGAAGCGGAAACTTTTGCGGAAGTCGAGGAACATACCTAATTGCAATCGAGGCCTCGGTTTTCAAGCTGATGTGCGAAACATCCTTCACATAACACATACATATGTATACATGAGTATATCTATGTATTTACAGGGTGATACCACTTACGATATTTTTCAATGTAATCGGTTTAGACATATTCGGTTATGAGAATAATATTTTCTGCAGCTGGATACTGCATTGTGGATAAAATTAAGGCGCGTATTTCCATACGAACAAAGGCAAGCCTATCCGAATTTGAACATGCTCGAACTTATTTTTGACTCTGATATAAACTCACGTTACGAAGCAAAGCTAAAATGACGACAGGAGATGCAATTTTTCAAATTTTGCGATAGATTTAAAAAATCTTTTTAACAGATTCAAATCAATTTATACGAAAAGCACGGCATTATCCTGACTCGATCTAGTAAATTTTATCTATTGGTTGGATCGAGCGCGATAGGTGGAAAATCATCGTGGAATTAGACCCATCCAAACAATCGACCCTCGTCAAATGCTACGTTTTCTATAATTCGGGTCATTATTTAGAGATATGAACACCGGGCAATGGTTCCAAGCGACGAAATTGGCAATAGACACAAGGCATAAGGTATTACTTCACTGATTAAAGATTATCATAAACTAAAGTAAAAAAAAGATTGTAGATTTATCGAAAATGATGAAAAAATTCCATAGGTTGGACATAGCATCTTTCATCATGCTCTAAGTATATTGAACACAATGGCTAGTCCAGGATAAACCATAAATTTCGTTATAGCGAGTATCGAGTTAACATTACTCCGTTTAATCTCGCGCTGGTATTTCGCTTTGTCCCTCGATTCACGATTAGACTTCGATACGTGAATTCTGCTGTTAGCCATCCTGAAGAAGACTTGGATGCGCACGTGTGACCCAAGTGCAAAAGATCCAACACCAGATTCGTAGGAGATATTGGGTTTGGAGCGAAATAAAAAAGTATTGGAGTAGAAAAGAGTATATGCATGGTGATAGGAGAGGTGGGGAAGTAAGAGAGTGGGTGGAGTGCCAGACTGGTTGGTTAGTGCCTAGGTACCCTGTTTCTACGTGTGTGGACGAACTCTGTTAGGACTATGTGTGCTACCGCTATATATCGTCAATAACCCTTGAACACTTTTGTGGGAACAAATGGAGACCAAACGAGGAGACCCCCGTCCTCCGTGCTCACGCTGTATATATCAACCCCCAATTTCGATCGTCGGATCTTTTCTCCTCCCAACCTCGTCACCCCCTATGACCGCCCACTCGAATACAAGCTGCACCACCACGTTCAATGTTATATATATCGGTATAGTTGTATGCGTGTGTATGGCAGGATACAAAGCGTTCCTTTGGAGGGTTAGAAGGGACGCCTAGCGGAAATAGTGTCGGTGGATAAAAATGGGGGTGCTGACCCTCCTTTTACCGACACCCTGCTGATTATTTTTCTGAATTTTCTACATTCTGGGTCTTGTTTAGTTTTGGAAATTTTCTGCAAAATCACACATCGATGATCTAATACAAATCAATAGAGATTTCTTGAGATCTTTGACTAATGTAGGCCAATATTACTTTGTATACATATGCATGACGAAAAATGGTTTGACAAGCAAGTGACTTTAATGCGTGGAAATGTAACACTCGTTACGTCAATGATCGCACAAATTCTTGAATTGTAGAATTTAACTTTTTGTATTCGACGTGCCAAAGCAAAACATCCAATATTCGGCATTCGGGACCCGATTTCATCGGGCTTATTAACAATGTTGCAGCAAAATATGTAAAATCATCGTTCAGTCTTTCACACTCGTAACTATGGAATCGCTGCTTCGGCTTGAATTCATAACCGAAAAATTCAGGAATATTTTGCACTGAGTAATGTTAATATAATCTTGAAATTATCGGCACAGAAATTAAATTAATATTCCTTCGAATATTTCAAATAAAAATTACATCCGTTTTTCACCAACCTTAATAATAACGTTTTGCAGCGAAAGATGTAAAATCTTCGTTCAGTTTCTCATACTCGTAACTGTGGAATCTCTGCGTCGGTTTTAATTCATAACCGAAAAATTCAGGAATATTTTGCACTGAGTAATGTTAACATAATCTTAAAATTATCGGTACAACAATTAAATTAATTTTCATTCGAAATATGTGATCCAAGTGTCAGCGTCGATGAATTGTCAATTTTCATTATTCCTAAATCATAAAAACTCGATAATATTTTACTGTAAATGCGACTAACCCAAACATAAAAAACCTTACGCGTTACTTTTTCCAATTTGTTGTTACAAATTGGAAATTCTTGTTAGAACCATCCAGTCTTACCAAACTATTAGATATTTTTAAACCCATCGTCATCCTGATGACATTCACGTGTACTTAATGAACCCAAAGAAGGAAGATCGTTAGAAAGAGATGGGAATCGACTGACGAGGGTGATGGTACATACTGGTATATATCATCCTTGCAGAGAGAGGTCTCGTGGCATAATTTAATTATGCTTCGGAAACCATCAAACGGCTTATTTTCCGTCGACACAGCGGATTCACGAGTGCGCACATCGCCAACGCGATACACGTCGATATGAACACGGACATAACTCTAGGTATATACACGCTCTATTATACATACATATACATATTGCGGTATTCTCGATAGATAAGCGGGACGAAGAGTCGAGGAGTTGGAATTAATGAGCCATCGATGTAAACGGATACACGTCGAGTGTAGTGGCATGTCGAAGTATTGTACAGCGTTATCTATCGTACGTACACACACACACACACACACACACACACACACACACACACACACACACACACACACACACACACACACACACACACACACACACACACACACA
>JAPYZU010001872.1:0-20669 GCA_030523005.1 Tryphoninae sp. B BG-2022a
GTGTGTGTGTGTGTGTGTGTGTGTGTGTGTGTGTGTGTGTGTGTGTGTGTGTGTGTGTGTGTGTGTGTGTGTGTGTGTGTGTGTGTGTGTGTGTGTTTACCTTTGAGCCCCTTGCCTAGGATGATCCTTGCACAGACCCGAATAGCATACACCGTCGCTTGAAGGATCGAGTCCATCTTCCCCAGTGCCAAAGTTACCCTCATCCTGGGTCCGGCGCTCCAGATCCCTACCCCAATCTCTGTCTCTGTTTTGGATCCGTCCGTGTACCAGACGGCCCCCCCCTCCCCTGGAGACAGGAGGTTTTTTTGATTCTTCATCCATTCCTGCCTACTGGGAAAGAGAACCTGGAAGTTGTGGCAGAACGGGTAGATCCTTGCACAACAATCTCCGTTTACTGCAAGGACCTCGCCGAGGTCCCTGTCACGTTGCAGGAGGGATATGTGGCCCGTTCTTATCGTTCGCCACTTTCCACTGTAATGGAGACGTAACGCTACGTTCCTGGCGTTAGCCTCCGCTGTTGTGGGGGGGGGGGCACCACATGCAGTAGGGCCCCCATGGCCAGAGTGGGGGTCGTCCTCATCGCCCCCGTTATCCCTAGCCGTATCAAGCGATAAACACCATCGAGCTTTTTCCTGTTCGTGGCCCACGTAAGTGCGGGCCACCATACCAGAGAAGCGTATATTAATAGGGGCACCAGAATGGCCCTGTATATCCACTTGACCTCTCCCAGCTTTAGTCCCTATGTCTGTGCAAACATCCGCCTGCAAGCCCAGAAAATGGCAGCTGCTTTCGAAGCCTGCCTGGCGATGTAGCTTTCCGATTTGAGCTTACAGTCCAGGGTGACGCCAAGGTAGTATACTTCCGAGGAGTATGTAGGCTCCGTTCCAAAAATAGAAGGTGGCCTCGGTTTGAAGCCTCTCTTCCGTGTGAAGATCACAAACTCCGTCTTTCCTGAGTTTACCCTGAGCGATTTTGCGGTGCACCATTCTTACATGAAATTGAGGGCACGTTGCATGCGCCACGTCATTTCTGCCGGATGTGTGCCTTTGATCATGATCATCACGTCATGGGCATACCCTACCACTTTCATCACGAGCCCCGCGAGCGCGTTCAGGAGCCCATCTACGACCATTATCCACAGGAGGGGAGATGTAATTCCCCCCGTGGGCAAACCCGTTTTACATGCGCTCTCACTGTCAACCTCCTGAGCCGTGCGGTGACTATTCTTGTTCGTAGCATGCAGTGAATCCATTCGATGATAGATTTCTCCACCCCAAACTCCCCTGCTGCCACACAGATGGCGTCGAAGGATGTGTTGTCAAACGTCCCTTCAATGTCGAGAAATACACACAAAGCTGACTCCTTCCGTTGGAGGGCTATATCAGTGACGACACTGTGGAACGCCGTCTCAGCCGATCTGCCAGCCTGGTATGCGTACTGTGAGGTCTGCACCGGTCTGTTAATCAGTGCTCCCTCCCTTATATACCTATCAACCAATCTTTCCAGCATTTTCAGGAACAAAGATGTTAGACTGATGGGCCTAAATGACTTGGCTAGGTCATAGGTGTTCTTACCCGGTTTTGGGATAAAGACCACCCTAACCTCCCGCCAGGCTTTTGGCACGTATCGTAGTGCCAGACAGGAATGAAAGATGCGGTTTAGGTGCCTTACGAGATCCACTCCACCCTCCTGAAGGAGAGCAGGAAAGATCTCATCAATCCCTGGACTCTTCTACCGGTCGAAAATCCGTATCGTCCATTCTATCCTGTTCATCGAGACAACTTTAACCGCTGTGTTCCAATCACCCGGTTTAGTGATTGTGAGCGCCTCCTCGTGAGGCTGTCCCTGGTTCGCTAGCTCCGAGCCCGGGAATGCACCTCGAAAAGGTGTGCTAGTACTTCCTCGTGTTTCTCCGTGGTCCTTCCATTTGGAAGGGTGAATTCGTCGAGTTTACTAGGTGGTTCTGTGGAGAACACTCTGCGAAGTCTGGCCACTAGTGGTAGTGACTCAACCTCCGTGTAGAAGCCCCGCCAGGTCTCGTCCTTGGACTGCTTGATGAGCCTTTTATAGGCCCTCTGAGCCTCCTTGTAGGTTTCCCAGTTGAAGTCCGTTTGTGTCCTTAAGACTTTATTTAGTAGCCTGCGCAAGCGGGAGCGGAGCTGGCTCAGCTCTCCGCTCCACCAAGCCACTTTGTTGTGCATTTCCCTCTCTTTCAGCGGACAGGCGGTCTTAAAGGAACGGATCAGAGCGTTCTACAGCTTCCCCACTTCCTGCTCTATCCCGTCCCTAGTCCCCATGCGGCCCCCCAGCTCCCTAAGCCTGCTTTCCAGCTTTGCCTTCAAGGCGGGCCAGTCCGCCGTCCTGGGATTTCTGTAGGTCTCCACCGGGGTTACTTTGTTAAGGATTACAAGATTGGTTGAGCACAGGTACTCCAGTAAAGCAATACCCCACTCATTTATGTTGGAGCTGCCCCATATGATGCGGTGCGAGTTAGCATCACACCCCACCAATATGTTCGCTCCCTTGCTTCTGCAGTAGTCCACCAGCTCCCTGAGTTCCCTCGTGGGAGGAGGATCCTCAGAGTCGCATGGGAGGTATGCCGATGCTATTACTAGCTCGGTTTGCACACCGCCCACACTTAACCTGATAGACGCTGCTGTCAGTTCCCTTGTGCAGAACTTACTCAATTTGAGAGCACCATGTTTCTTATTGATAGAGACACATGTCCTCGGGCTAAGTTCTGCCTCTGTATAGATCACTGATCCCAATGTAAGACTTAATTCTTTAACAAGCCTTTTGTGTATCCGGGGTTCCTGTATCAGGACCAAGTCTGTTTGCAGTCTTGCTAGGTCCCTGTTCAGGAGAGCAGTGGCCACTTTGCAGTGCTGCAGATTTATTTGCGAAACCTTGGTGCAGCCGACAGTTCTTGAAACTGCAGGTGTGTCCCTGTTCGCGCATTGTGGAGGGAAGTGGTGGTGAGAAGGATTAGGATTTGGGATGGGATAGGGGTTGGGGATAAGAGCGTGATCCCATTGAGCTATTGCTCACTGGGCCTCCTTTCCCAAAAGCGACATCAAAGCGCCTTCCTCCTCCCCCTCGCTGGGTAGTGACGCCTGACCCAGGAGAACCACAGCCAGGCTCTTTTAGACACCTGCTTGGACCCCCTCCCGACCCCCCTCTCCGCCGTGAGCGCTGCAGAGGGCCTGCTCCTCGGCGCTTTGGCACCTCGGCCTTTCGGATGACCCCCACGCCTCGGGAATCCGGGAAGCTTAACTCCCCGGGACCCAGACGTGGGCCCTCTTTCCTTGAGCCAGTGCTTCCTCTGGTGACCGACAGCGCTGGGCATATTCGCCTTCGCAGGTGTGACACTCCCCGCTCCATCGGTTTCCCGCAAACCCCCCTCCGTCGGCAACAGGATTCGGGGCCGTAGGACGATTTTAATCGCCCCCGGCTCCCGCGCCGGCGCCGCCGGGGGTGGTGGTTCGTTGTCCGCGGTACTAGGCGTCTGCCGGGTCTCGGGCGCTTTTGCCTTGGATTTGCCGTTGGCATGGGCACCTTTTCGAGGGTCCTTGGCTTCTCGGGAATGCCCAGCCGACGCTCCCGCAACCAGCTCCGCCGATTTGGCCGTAGCCGTCGCGCTGGGGCCCTCGCCCGCTGCCGCCACAGCCTTCGGGTGAGACAGATGAAAGTAGGCTCTCCCTAGGCCGTAATGCGGGGAGAAATTACGGGCCTCCAGCCTTTTCAGCGAGGCCTCGTCTACCGCCAGAACCAGGTGTACGCTCTTGCGTACAGCTTTGCTGTCACACACCTTCCAGGTACAGGTCGTAAGGCCCTGGTTCTGCCCACTCACTCTATTGAGGACCGTCTGCGGCGAGTCCCCCCATGTGTTGGGGAACACGGGTGTCACCTTTGCCAGCCTGGGCAGCGCCTCCCTATCTAGAGCGAGAACGGAAGCGCCGTCCCATGACTTCAGGCTAGGGGCGGCGCTCGTCACCCATTTTTTAGCCCCGCCATCATCACAGGTCACCCACAGAGCTCCCCGTCGAGACGGCAGCCCTCGAAGCGTGGCATGGCCTGTCCCGTTGAGACAGCATCCAGTACCCCGAGTAGCGCCTTCACCACCAGTTCGCTCTCCTCCTGCTCGAGGACGGCTTCAGGGTAATCGGATGGCACGATGGCCACCCTCCTACCCGCCAGCACCGCATCCCCGTACCCAGGCGGGTGTGGTGAGAATCTGACCTTCTTCGGGTTTTTGTGTACCTCGGGAGGGGTTGAGTCCGATGGCCCGGGTCTTTTTGAGACCTGACCCTCATTCCCGCTCCTCTCCTAGGCGTTAATCTCGTCCCCGGATGAGTCGCCGCCGTTTGGCTTTAGAGTTGAGCCCTGCGCCGCCATAATAGCTTCTCCTAGCCGCCCCGCAGCAATTCCTTCTGGTCTTCTTCTTTGCGAGGGGGTCCGTATGACCAACTTGCACTGATTCCTCTTCTCCCCTCGCTGTCTCTGCGATGGGCTGGTATTGGCTCTTCACCTGGCCCACCAAGATCGGAGCCTCTACGTCCCTAGGGATTGCCTCCTCCGTTTCCATCGCCACGATTGACGAATAGGCCTCTATAGGAGCCATATCACCGGTTGGTATTAGGTTGATTTTAACAAATTCGTCCTTTCAATTCCCACGAGTAAACAGGAAGAAGAAGGGTCCGCAACCGCAGCGCCTGCTTGCAGTGGTAAGGCATTTGTTATAGATGGAGAGCGCCCGGTATCCAAACGGCATTGTACGCGACACAGTTAACCCGTGTGCCATTACAAGACCCATCGGCATGATAGCTGCCACCTTAGGACGCGGGGAGGCGGCCCGCGACAGGGCCTTAGTTTTCCTGCGTCGTCTTTTACCCCGACCGAATTCCTTATAGCCTCCGCAGGCCAGAGCGCGACGGGAGCTCCCGTCTGGGTTTTCGGTCGCCTCATGACGCCCCGGTCCCCCAGACCGCAGAGGCCCCTGAGCCCTGGTCTCTCCTATCCGCGACCTGGAGACACGCTCGGTTGGCACTCAACCCAGTTGCCGCTCTCCTTTGCGGAGGTTGGCAACATCCAAGAAAAAACACATGGACTTTCAGAAAAAGAAAATTTTTAATGCATTTTTGAACATTGGAATATGTCGCACGTTCTTAAAGTAGTGAGGGAAAGGAAAGCCGGTAGAATAGTAAGGTCAATAATAATAAAATAAAAACTGTATAGATTAAGAAATTGAAGTTATAGTTCACATTTGTAATATGAAATGTAACTACCAAAGTTAATAAATATCAATCAATCAATCAATCCCTCCTCCCCCCCCTATCTCTCTTTCTCAACTAGCTAAGGGTACATACACGCAAAGGGCGCGTTGTGGCTACACAGTTTAATTCACTAGTCAGATAAAGCCTACTATCTCGACGATATGATGGCTACCCTCCTGTACGAAAGGTTAGTAATGTATTTATACCGTGGGCGTACACGCGATAGAGTCGAGCATATTATGCGGATGCACTACATAGCACTATATTATATACATAGGAAAGAATGATACTTAAGGACCCGACAAGGCAAGTTAACGGAACATTTTTTTAAAGGTGGTGGACAGAGTAGACCTTTAATTTTAAGGGACGGAAATGATCAAATATGGTTCATATTGTGCAAGACTGTGAGTTATACATTTAATTTGGTAAATTCTCAGTAAAAAGACCATGTTTTTATGTGAATGTTTAAAGAAAGCTTGCATCGGTGCTGTTAAAATATTCGAGTCATATTGTTCCCATTTTGTCTCTTTCACTCTTGTCTTATCTCTGTAAGATTCCTCCTCGTCCTCGGTAATGCTGTAGCTAGAGTTGGCTTCCTTTCTTCGAAAATTCTCCATTCTTCCTTTGTTGTGTCGACATGTTCTTGGATTCGCAAATTCGTTACCGCACACTCCTTTTGGATGGGATCTCTCCTCAATTTCTAATGAGTCGTCAGTAAATCTAGAATCATATTTTTTGTTTCGGGCAGAATAACTTTTAACATGTTTTTTCGGATTCGTATGAACCATCTCTTTTAGTGATGTGTCTTTTAGTACTGTGAAACTACATTTTACTTGCCGTGGCAGTGCTCAAGATTTTGCAGTCTTTACACTTTTGACAACTGCGACTTCTCTCGTACGAAGTAGAATGGGAGTCCATTGTGTTTCGCATACCGCCGTGATTATTTGTGTCAGACTCGAAATCTTTTGACAAGTGTTTTATAGATTTTGTACTCATTTAGGTTATGTTACCCCGGGTAGAAATTGTAGTAGGACACTGTTATGGCACTCGTAAGGCAACCATTAGCGCCATCATGAGGCAGCCTGATCAGGATCGTATTAAACGAGGCATTACCGATTTTAAGGGGGCCCTAAGGGGCTGCCTTACAAGGGCCGTAACAGGGCAGTCAGGCACCCTAAGAGCGTCCGGAGTGGGCCCCTACTACAATTTCTACCCGGGACGTCCTCGACTTGAAAATAGAATTATATTAGACTCTATCAAAAATGATTTCTCTTCTAAACAATAATTAAAGATAGTCGTCAATTAAATAAAGAATGTTAATGACTTTTTAGCCGGTTATATAATTTATAAGTTAAAAATATATCGTAATTTTTGTCAGATATAAAATTTGAAATTTGCTAAGTCTCCTATAATTGGTGAAATATCGTAAATTTTTTGAACATCCGAGTTTGAATTACCACCAAGTATAAAGTTTATGCTTTGGTATTATCGTTCGAGTATAGCAATATACCTAACTGCTTCTCCGCCTTTTGCTTAACCCCCTCAATAAAGCCGACCGGCTTTTGGCGGGCTTCGCGGAATCCCTAGAGAAGCGAAAGGGGAGACTTTGACCTTCGTATTATCCGCAACACAAACGTATTTCAACGTAGCCAACTTTATCGGCTGAACGAGAGGGTACACGTTTGTGAAAAAATGTGAAGTGATATAATCGGGAAAAGAATAGTTTTTGTAACATTAATTTAATGAAATGAATTCACACTATTTATAAAATTACAAAGATATTTGTGAGCTTAACAATCTCGTTTCGTGCTTTTAATATATTGTGAAAAAATAGTGTTTTTAAAACTCGTCAGTTTTTTTACGATGACGAATTTAAAAACCTGCACACGCAAGTATGTACATTCCCCCGGCATGACTGTGACTCATCTCCAAATGGGAGTCGGAGCGATTGCGCACTTTTTCGATGCATCGAAATTAACAAAAAATCCCGAGTTTCGCGATATCCAAACACTAAAAAAAATATCGCAGCATTGCGTAGGAATCCCAGTCGATGCAAAAATTCGGCAATCAAATGAGAGAGCTCGATATTCTTCTGGAATATTAATCAACGTTTCTGGAATAATGTCGAATGCACGCAACAATCGTATTGTCAACAGAAGGTATCGGGCCAGGTATTCCCTCGTGTATAATTCTGTTTACTCGTTATGGATTTTTCGAAATAATAATTGATGTTGTATTTGAGAGAAAGAGAGGAAAAAAGCGGAAGAGAGAGGCAGCGAAAGACTGAAAAAACTCGTAATTGCAACGAGAACTCCCTATTGTATTATCGAGCGATTGACGATGCTCAATTATTCGAAATAAATCATCAAGCTGATTGACTTTTATTACTTGGTCGATCATTCTAAATCACACTGTACCGTACAATTTGTCAATTCTCGTTGACTTGACCATATTTTTAAATGTTTCGAAAGAAAATCAATAATAATGATGATTATTATTTTGGAATTTTGGCAAAGATAAATAATAACCGGATTTTTATCAAAATTTATTATCATGACATTATCTTCCAAAAATAATATATGAATTTTGTTGCTGATTGAAATATGCGCATACAAGGTATATATGATAGGTTATACCTGTTTACCTAGTACGAAAATGAAGTCAAAGCATTCACGGAAGAGACGTATCCGGGCGAATATCTCAAACGAGGTGTCTATCATTTCCCTTTGTACGAATATGTTGCTCGTGAGAGCTCGGTGCAACTTCCTCGATTATGCCGTACTCAGAGGGCGTGTTTGATCGCCGTCGTAGCCAAAAGCTTTTCGCTCGTGCGTCGAGATCCTGGCCAAAGTGAAATGCTCTCACGAGAATATGTATGTATACCGAATGTAGCACATGCAATGGAACATCCGAGGCTAGAATGCATTATCAGCTATAGGAATTACCATATATTTCATATTTCTCGCTAGAACCTCTCGACCTTTCTCTATCACTCTCTCCTTCTTCATCGGCCAAGTTTAAATAACGTATGTCAATTATACAGGGAGAATTCCATAAGGTGTGACAGGCTTTATTTTAAGGTAGATGGGATCATTACAAGCAAAAGTTGCAAATATACATTGGGGATATTTTGAATAGTTTACGAGATATCAATTTTTAATGTTGAAGCCGCCCACTCCGAAATAAATATGACTGCGTAATAATATAATAAATACAGTATACTGCTCTGAATTTTGCAGCCCTAAATGTAACGCCCTACACTGTACTATCTCTACGGCTAGGGCAGGAGTGGGAGACTCCAACGCTTCTCGTCGTGCTCTGATTGGACCAGCTTTAAACATTTATATCTCGTAAACTATTAAAAATATCCCGAATGTATCCCGAATGTAGTTGCAATTTCTGTTTGCAATGATCCCATCTACCTTAGAATAAAGCCTGCGACACCTTAAGAAATTCACCCTGTATACCTTCTCTGTTATCTCTGTAATCGCTAACAATTATTCCAACGCAACATCCATTATCGTATTACAAAGTAAAATATGAATAAAACAATATTATCTACGTGGCAACTATTGGAAATAAAAACTAAACCATCGTTCTTTTAATGATAAAATTTGCCACATATTCTACTTTCTAATAAAGGAAGTTTTATGACAATGAAAAAAAACGTTTTTGAAGATTAAGAAAAATAAGAAATTAAAAGAATGAAAAAACCGGGAATGCATTTCATTTTATTATTGCGAAAGAGAACAACGTTGCCATCGACTGCTTCGAAAAATGTTTATTTTCACGATAATCGGAAAAGCGAACATTCATCGAAACACTTGAAAGTTTTAATAGCGACTCTCACGTGCAAACAATCGAAGTACAATCATCATGCTACTACTTTTATACCATTCAATTATAGATCCTTGGCTAAGCTATAGACGTATCGCGATGCCACAAAGAAAACCGATATACAAGTGATTAGAGAGTCGCCGGAAATTGGACTATCATAAACGTGGTTGCGGGGCGTGGCAAAAGCTTGGTTGTGGACGCGCGAGTGGCTTTTGCTTCGTGAATATAGTAAGTATATGCATAAAGTCGTATACGATGCACGCGACCCTTCGCTGAAGCGGGGTAATAGGTGGATAAGCGTCGGCCCCGAGAGAGATCAGTGTATAATCAGATCCCACGAGTCGATATTATCCATAGGAGTTCCCTTCCCGTTTCTAACGACTAAAATCACGCAACTGGATCCAACTTTCTATTCGTCCGAGTGCTTTTGTAACAAGAAAAAGGAAAATAACAAAAATTACCCGGCAAAATCACGTTGATCGCATTTACGAGGTAACGACTTTGTAAATTTGTCCTCTTTGCTTTGTGGGAGTCACTACCAGAATAATCATATTGCTCCCTCGTCGAGAATGAAAAGAAGCCACAGCGCTGGAAATTTTTTTTAGTACCAACAGCTTTCGGGTGAACTAAATGTAGGAGATGCTTAATAAGTCATTTCGGTTCGGACATTCGATGTATTCAGGTAGGAACTCGTTGTGACGGACTGAAAAATAAGCTTTTTTTCATGAATCTTTTTAATTTACTTAGGTTAATGTTTGTACTGCTTAAATAAAGATACGGTATTTCATATAGATTAAAGTAAATTCAAGTAAATTTTTATTGCACAGGAAAAACAGTAGCTCAAGGTAAAATAAATTGTTCTTACAACCATGTTTTTCGAAATGGTGAGCGGGCGGTAACTCGAGCAATATTAGTTGGATACGTAAAATTTCTACGAGAATTTCTTTGTAATTGTAATACATAGCATTGACAAAGAGTGTAACCCTTTCTGATTTTGGTAATTTTTCGAAATATGTCCAGGTTCTAAAATAAAAAGTGTTATTATGACTTATGATCCCAAAAAATCATCGACGGGGTGAATTACGTAAGAGGTGCCAAGCGGTATTTCAAGGCAGATGGGATCATTACAAATAAAACGAGTGTTGAAGCAAAATTTAGAGCAGTCAATTTTATTGATTGTATTTTCCCGCAGTCATTTTTTTTCTCGGGCATTCGTTGCTAAATGAGATTAAAACGGCGATATTCGTATTACGCGAAAAATTTTTAATTCTAAAATGACCCTAAAAAGCCCTTTCGGACAAAAAAAAGAGTTGCCCCTCTCGACATCCCAAAAAATTGAAAGTAAATCACTAATATCGACTATCGCCATCTGCCGAGAGTCAACATTATTTTTCCTTCAAAAAAGCTTCAATTAGAGGTTCCGAAAATGGAAATTTCCCGCGCAACACGAATATCACCATATTATCATCTCGATATATTGCTATTTACATAAATATTCGACTTTTTCACCATTCCAAACACATTTAAATCTTACTTTCAGTCTGTGTTAAAGTAGCCCCAAAAACTGCCAAAGTTGCCCGTAATGTCAATGTAACTCCGTTTTCACCAAACAATACTCGCATTGACAAATCGAGAAAATTAAAGAAAAAAAAACTTCTCTCAAAATGGCGCATATCTCTCTTCCAGTACCGCCTGCCATCGACGACTCTTTAAGCTCCTCGGATGTGATATTGCGCGAATCTCTACGGCTGTTAACAATATCCCTAATGTATATTTGCAACTTTTGTTTGCAATGATCCCATTTACCTTGGAATAAAGCCTGTTTCCCCTTACGAAATTCGCCTTGTATATGTATACACGAGGCCCGAGCGATAACCAGGTCGGTTGACAGTTGATGACGGAGGAGGCTAGGTTTCGCGATCTAACGTATATAAATATATAGACGGCACGAATAGGCGACAATGCTTTCCTCCATTTGTTTCCGCCGTTACCAGTAACCTTAACAATCTCTTGAGAAAATCTTGCCGGCGCATTCACGCTGAATTTCGGTACACTCTTTTTCATATGTCGGTACATTACCAATATCTTCTTGTTAAACATTTACAATAGTGCACATTCATTCAATATTGCATAAAATGTAATGAAATAAAGCTCGAAATGTGCGTGTTTTCCTTGTGGATTGGCTCTTGGGATGGAAATTACAATTCAGTCTGCGCACTCGTACGAAATTCTGTGACTTCTCTAGTGACAACTAAAACTGCGAAATTTTTGTTTAATATCTAGAGAAAATAAAGCGAGAGCCCAATATTGCCATAATGCTCTGTGCGCCGATGAATTTTTAAGCCGATGAGGTTAACCGATGACGTTAAGAATTGGCAGATACACAAAAAGTTATGGCAAAAACTGGCCCTTAGTGGTGTTGGTGGTAGTAAACTGGTGTTAGTATTTTGTCCACAATTTTGGAAATGCGGTTGCGGGCGACGAGGGATTCCCACTTTTTAACATGATCACCCGAGTCCAAATATTTACTGCTCGTCTCAACCTCCTAGAGCCTATTTCCTTTGTAGCGCACAAGCCGCCAGCCTCCGCTGAATGCCATCGTAGCCTCCAGCTCGAATGTGGGAGCACCACGGGGCCTCCAGGATGCTGTTCTCGATGCCAACTTTGAAAAATGCGCCCTCCGTAACCCCGCTCTCGATGCCAAGTTGAAAATGTGTCCTACGTAACCCCGCTCTCGATCCAAATTTCACATTAGTTGTCGCGCTGGCAGTACCACCAGAGTCCGGCAGATGGCTACGATTCTCGCAAACGGTATAGCGAATATACACACACACACACACACACACACACACACACACACACATATATATATATATATATATATATATATGTGTGTGTGTGTATATTCGCTATACCGTTTGCGAGAATCGTAGCCATCTGCCGGACTCTGGTGGTACTGCCAATTTGTTTGCTGATCAAATTTTCAGTGCATACGTCACATGTAACACTAACTTTTAAGAATCCTGCCTTAAAACAAAATTCTCGATATATTATTATTGAAACGAACGTTCAATATATTATTTATTGCCTTTGCATGACACCCGGTATATGGACCGAAGAATCGTTGTATATGGCAGGAGCGTTAGTCTATTCTGTCCTATATAGAGAGATACATTACCCGTCGATCTCGTCGGATTCACGAACCAGCGAATTTTCTGAAATCACAGCTTGGGGCACGTAAGGCTGGGTTCATCGAGCTTATCCGCACGCCGGAAGGGTGTGAATTATAACTTCATATACTGTAGATTCATGACATTGTCCCCCCGACGAACTCCTCGCCCACCCATCTTGATTGTTCAGCACTACCCTACATATATCTCTGTGTAATAAAAAGATCTCACCACTATTGCGTACAAGCATTGCTGGGCATCAGAGCTTGGGTTTGGACTTTCGTTTGGCTGTGCCTTATAGAAACGAAAGCAGCGCATGTATTGTTGGAACTATGTGAGACCGTGACTGCTCTTTACGCGAAAAGCTCACCATCAGAGGCGGCTGGGTCAGGGCTGTCCGGGCCTATAAAATTACAATAGACGAAATTAACAACAAATTATTAAATGGTTTGGGCGCCAGCTAGTTTCTCTAAAACTAACAACATAATCTTCTTATGAATTTGCACAACAATTACCGGCTAAACCCGCTCAAGGTCGATAACCCTGCACAACCCTTTTCTCCTGGACAACCTTTTTCATAATTAAAGAGAGAGAGAGCATTTTATTACACTGCGACAACTTCATTTTTTGTAGCTCATGCAATTCACGAACTTTCATGATTGCACCGAACGTACATATATGTTGTTATGGAATAAAAAGCAAGCGATCCAAAGGAAGCGAACTACGAAATACACTCTGATCGTGTATAGTTACCTGTAGCTGTTATGGAGAATCTTAAATTTCGAAAATGGATCTTAATTAATTGTCTTCTGACATGAGTTATGGAATATTGCAATGTCGCCTTGTTCGACCTGTATCAACGAGAATGTCGCGTAGTACGAACCATTCGTGACCATCTAATGGGTCTCTTCTTTTTATCTCGAACCAACGACCACAAAACTTTACAATACCGTAGAAAAATTGAAACTTACATAAAATTTTAATTCGTTACATTTTCCAATCGAACTAATCATTTTCTAAGAACTAGGATGACTTTTCTCGTCGTTATCTAAAATCCGTCCTTCGAAAAATCTTCCTAGGGAATAAACAATATAATCTTCCATTTTTTTTTATTCGTTTGAAATATAAATAATAAATTTGTTTCAACATCAGGAGAAAAATCGCTAGACCGAGACCCATCCATAAAACCGTCCATTTTAGGCGACAGCTAAGAAGGGAACAAGCGAGGGTGAAAGAGAGAAATAGCAAACGAAGCATAACGGAAACAGTACACAACGGTATTGGGGAAAGGGGGTAGTTTCCGGCTGTGTCCGAAAATAGACGATACTCCGCCTCTTATCTATGTGACACAAGTACGTGACGACGCTCGGAGATTTCGTCGTAAGAGTCTTTCCTTGCACCCGTATTCTCATCCCCCTTGTACTTTTCCACTGCAGCCGGCACGCTTTTGCGAGACAGACCATACGCTATCCGGGAATCCCTGGAGATAAACTATACAGGTATAGATTAAGGGCCTGTGTTACATACGACGAACAATTCGAAAATGCGATTCGTACTCTCTTAGACACTGACCAACCGATCGCATTAAAATTATGAAGGCATCTAGAGAATTATGGCAAAAAAATGGTTGAACGTTGTATTTTTTTAAAATTATTACTACAATTCTCTAGATACCTTCAAAACTTTAACGCTCAATGCTGGAGAAAGTACAGATGGCGTTTTCGAATCACTCGTCATCTGCAACCCTATCATCAAAATTTTGAAAAAAAAAATACTTTTAAGCACTTTTTGCCATAATTTTCTACATGCCCTCAAAATTTTAACGCATTTGGTTGCTCAGTGCCGGAGGAAATACACGGATCGCGTTTTCGAATCGAATTCGTTCGTCGCATGTAACACTGACTCTTAACGCGTGTATACGATGGAGAGCTGGGTCAAGCGTGCCACTTTCGATAGGAGCAAATCTATAGGTGAACCAAGCTACTTTATCAGAGTATACTCACAATATCATTCGTTAGCCGGTGATAGCTAGCCATCAAGAACGAAAAGAAAAGTAGGCTAAATGAACGCGCGAATAAGGAAGAAAGAAGCTGTAAATTAGTCCATCGACAAACCTATCCGATATTACTCACAGGTTGCATATATAGATAGCCCCGTAAATAACGTGAATAAATATACAGGTATATATTTGTAGTCGCACATAGTTGTGGCTCAATCTGACATTCATTATAAAATATAGAACCTTGCAATGAAGATTCTATATTTCACCTGCATATACACCTGAGATTGCATACTATGTTATTTAAATAGAATAGACATTCATTGATTGAACAATTGAATATTGATTGACTACATGATGCCTAAAAATACCTAAAATATTAAATTTAATAGATTATATCAATAACATGTGTTTTCTTCTTTTTACAAAGATGAAAAGTTATTGGACTCTGTTACGAGCGTGAGGTTTCGAGTCTTAAAATTCTGTGTCCACGTTGTAAGTGAGATGGAGGAATAATTACTCGAAAGAGCTACCAATCCCTTTACCGCGAGCTTGATAACGTCTCTGCTCTCTCTGGTCGTTTCCCTCTACGTTTGTTTCGTTAGCCTATAAATTTACCATCGCAATAACAGAATGTCTCGGCTGGACGCACCTATTTTACTGTCCGTGGTGCTTGCACATCCTCCACGGGGTAAGGCGAAACTGAAATCACGACGTAGCTCGGAGAATGCACGGAGAATAAACAGAGCAGCTTGCATATATAGGAGAGATAGGAGCAAACATGGCGACGAGATTCGGAATCGTGATAAGGCGAAAGCACGAAATCCATTTGTGGAATAATACGAGCGCATGTATGCGTGCTCGTTCCACAGTGCTAATATGTGCCGTAAGCGAAAGCACAACGAGTATCAGGATAGGAACGGGTTGGCTTCACCTCCTGCAGAACCTCGAAATGATCCAAGTATGTTCGTTGTATATTCGACTCGACACTGTTCTCTTCTCGGTTTACGACGAGGGACGATACACCGTGAAAATTAAGGGGTGGAGTGGAATTATCATCTCTGTGTTTATTAATTTACGCACATTTTGAGATAATCAAGCCATCGACGAGGTAGCATCGTTATGCATTTAACAATGCGGGAGTAGGCACATCACGCTCGATCTTTCGTTCGTATTCGCTGACTGCAGGAAGGTAGAGATGATAAGCACGGCGATCGAGATGTTCATGGACGGAAAATCAGTTTCGAGGCGAAGTATTGTTTAGTTTTACAATTGTTAATAGCTGTTGTATATTTAATTGTAACAATTCGCTTAAAAATAGCAAAGGTCAATTTTACAAATTTCTTAAAGTTGCTTATAAAATCGATCAAAAGAAAGAGTGGATTGGTGCTGTACATAGAATTCAGTAATAAGATACGCTAACCTAACATTTAGTCACTGTCAATATTGTTAGTGCATCATATTTGTGTATTTATATGAAAATTATGAAACTATTAAAAACATTGATATTATCGTGTAAGTTTTCATTTGATAAGTATATGTTATCGCTTGGTCTAATTTACATTTTCACAACTAAAAATGGCGCGTTGAAATTTAATAAGTACTGAAGAAAACTTGACTAACCTTCAGTTTTGTATTTCCCCTGTATTCACAAATAATTTTTTTTTTTTTTTGAATTGACAATACTTTTATTTATATAAACTGTTATTTTAAGTCTCCTAAAAACTCACGTTTTATATGTCATCCGCCCCTCGCTCTAAATCGGTTTCGCCACGAGAGGCGCTATATGTTCTTCTGCCATAAGCCAATACAAATCGTTTGGGTTAGAGCGATGGAAATTTTCACGATATATTTGTCGTAACCGACGCGTTTTGTTATCGACAGCAGTTATTTTTTACATTCGATTTTTATTCGCGTCAAAAAGTAATAAATTTATTGTTCTTCTCTTATTACGCAACGTTAGTATTTTATGTTAGTTGAATTAATTTTATAGCAAATTCAACGTCACGAAAGAATATTGCGAAATACAATATTTATACGTTCAGCCAACTTCATGTTTTTTCTCGCGTTATCAATATTCGTTATTGTGAAGTGACATTGTATACGCGAATTAATACAGTATAATATTATTTGCATACCCACCGATTAATAACACGAAAATACAATATTCTTGACATATGACGATGTTACTATTGTACATAAAAGCTGAAGTTTATTAAGCCTTGAAAATTCGATCTCGCTGTTTATAGAAGGTATGGACGATAGAATTTCTAATTATCATAAAATGTAACGAATCTTTACGATTATTGCAACGTGTCGTCACCCAGCGACTTCGAGACGGACGACTACCATCGCTTATGTTTATGATAACATGTGCTATATATAATGATACTTAGCCCACATTTCTACACCGAAATGCTCCATAAAATGGCAGTATCATGGTAATAATACTGATATTGTTATTATTCTCCCCGAGACTTCGCCCACGTGATCGTTTTAATATTGAATTTTCGTACGCTCAAATTTCGATTCTCAGCTTTCGAAAATCCTCCAATCCCAACGCCAGCTCTGCCTGCCGCTATTTATTCACGGCCATACTGCTGCATGACTATATGCAGCCAATGATGAAAATATTTGGACACCAGCAGCAAGTTGATATTTCTGTTCTCAATTTTAATTAAATATGTAATGAACCAATAAGTTTTGTTGATACGATAATACATACTTTTCATATAACACGATCGCGAACAATTATTATTTAGTGTGTGTGAGGGTTTAAATAATGCAAGGGAACCGAAGATAACTTTCAATTTGTTAGTCATAAAAATATTCAAACATTGTACAAATTAAACTTACAACGTTTAAATAATTACTTTTATCTTAAGATTAATATTTTGTTTGCACGACTTGTCTATCGCATATCATAACAAATGGATTGGCGTGTTGTAAATAATAATTTTTAATACAATTCGTGGTTACATGACTCCATTTCTTGACAAGCCAATTGTCCAATTTTTTCCTCTTAGATTTTCCAATTCGTCGATCCAGATCGACCCACAAATTGTCAATGGGATTAAATTCCAATGATTGTGGAAGTAATTGCATAAGATTAGCATATTCATACAATACATATTCTTTTGTTTGATTTGTTGAATTCATGCAATTTTAAGTGGTGTCAATTGTAAATACGTTTCCGTCCACTTTGACCGATAGAATTAATTGTATCTTCATTTTTAAATCGTCATTATAGATGCAACATTGCTCTTACTAATTTTCAATTGACTCATAATTTCACGATTCGATTTTCCCTTCTCTCGATGAAAAATGATTAATTGATTTGGAGTGAAAAATGACCTTGCGACTTATTTTTTAACGAGTTTAAAACGAATCTGATGAATATTCGACTATGGAAATTATTCGAAGGTCACTCGAGAGTTATGTTTATAAAAATTATACTGATAATCCCGCTGAACAACTGTTATGTATGCATCCTAACAGGCCTAATATTTTTGAGACACAAATTAACAGTTTCTTCGATTCTTTCTCATTATTTACCTAAATAGTCATAGGTTGGCCATAAATATTTTTAGTATTCATATTGGCTGAAAACTATGCTCTAATACAACATAACATTAGTTAGCTGTTTGCAGATTTAATAGAAATAGTCAACAGAAAGATCGACTCTATACTGGTATTTGATTATTTTTATGACCGGCGTGTCATCATAGTGGTTGTCAGGTTTGCCACAAGTTTTGATTTATTATTGGAGGCTAAAATGTACCTTTTACGTCGAGAATTGACAAGTAATGAAACTTATTACACCAACATAATAATGGCCCCGGCAAATATGACAGCAAAATTCGTTGTCAGTACAATTTGACGTTGTTGTGCATATTTACATATGTGTAGGTGAAGAACAAGAAGAACAAAAATAAGAGGAAGTCGATAAAAAAGAAGAAGGAGGTGAAAAAGAAAAGAACATCATCGTCATTATTATTATTGTTGTTATCATTATATACTAATTGATAATAAAGCAATATCAAGTTATCAAATATTGAACAAACGATGATAAACGTAATCGTCCTAATTCCAATAATCATAAAAAATTCAACAGAAATCAATGGATCGGTCGCAACTTTGATGGAATAATTTTCAAAGTTGGGTTTTTCTGGAAAAGAAAAAATTCTTCAAAGTAAAGTCTTTTTTTTACAAGTACCAAGAGTCGTATAGCCCCCCCCCCCATGCGAGAGACATACCTATACAACAAACGACAATTCAAACATACAACAATGCAGGTCGTTGTCAAAGTTCTTGAACGGAATGTGTCTGGGGGTGCGGTAGCGAATAGCAAGCGACTCTTCTCTGTTAGGCTCTGTTCTCCGCATGATTCCATGTACTATGTGCTGTATATGTATATACAATATAGCAGTCTCTATATATCTACCAACTCTCTGTGTTCACTGAAATCGGAAGCCTGGCAAGCTTTCACAGCTGATCTATTATATATATACATATATATGTTGGTAGATATATAGAGGAGTGCTATATATATATATATATATATATATATATATATATATATATATATATATAAATACTTATCTACGTGTATACAAATATATAGATATCCACCTTCACATATTAAATCCCATACAGGTATACAAACACACCCATGCATTTGAAAGCTCAAACAGAGATGTACCTTGTACGAGAGAGAGAGGGAGCTAGAGACAGAGAGAGAGAGAGAGAGGGTGTAAGAGTGAGAGCGAAAGCATCGTAGGCTCTACTCTGCCCCAGTTTACCGTAATTCTAGCTGTCTAACGCCGCCCGTGATGGCTTAATTGTGATTACGAGCCTCGCGCTCTAACTCAGTTTGCTGATTGCACGGTTCATGGAGTCTTGTATATGTATATGTATATACAAGTATAGAGTGAACAGCATGGCAAACGCGAAAGGGACGTGTGCAACTCCAAGCGAATATCCGCCAGGCCCACACCCTTTTTCCGCCTGCGAGCTTACATACACCCTAAAGCCCTTCCTTATTCCGCCGCACACCCTTTTGCACTCATCACCCACCTCCCCGATTCGCGACTGCAGCCCCGATGCAACGCTTACCGTTAACACGCGCCTCGAGCACATTTGTATAACTCCTATGTACAAATATACCTATGTATATTATATATCCAAATACAGGACGTCCCATTTTAAATCCTTCATCTCTGAATTGTTTTGAACATTTTTTTTCGAAAATTGTCTTTTAGGATAAGTTTGAAGCTTTGATGAGGGTTTTTTAAATGCTATCACTCGTTTGATCTTAGATGCAGATTTTCAAGGGCATTTCAAGATCAATTTCCCTTTTTTTGAATTGGAACCAATTTCGTTTTGGGCAGATTCGTATTATGTATAATAAAAACAATAAATTTTTGTGCGAAACTCTTGTTCATAAAAACTCTATTTTATGACATGATTAGTAGAATTTGCTGGAGTTTTTGAATTTTCAGAAATATTTTATTCAAAAGCTAAAAGTTTTTTGAGGCACTTTTTGAATAATTTTTTATTCTATTAACATTTTTAATAGAAACTATCATTTTTTCCATTAAAAATGAAACGCTTGTTAAAACCCAATTAAAACATATTTTAAATGAATATTTAATTTTTTTTTCTAAGAATTCTTATCTAAACGTAAAGATTTTTTTACCTGTTGCGACTTCACTTAAAAAGCTTTAGTACTCGAGTCACAAATTTACGAATGTTCAAAAATGTCTACCTACTCTGCTAGTTATCTCAAAAAAAATAGAAAATTTTGCAAAAATATATTTCAAACAAAAGTTTTTTTATATACACGAAATAAATTTGTATAAAAAAATTAAATATTTTTGAAACGAGCTTGAAAATTTCCATTTAAGATCAAACAAATAACTACTATTCCTACAAATAACTACAATAATAACTACTCTTTTAAATCCCTTTTTAATCCTTGAAACTGTTATATAAAACATATTTCCTTAATAAAAATATACGACTATTTAAAATGTGAGACATTTTCCACAACATATATTCGCACGGGATTGTGTTGAGCAGCCATATTGAAATTCTCTTGACACTAACAATATAAAATTATTATTATTATTATTATTATTATTGCTATTATTATTATTAAGTTGAATTATTCACGATATACTCGTGTTATTCAACGCTTTATTCGGCTCCAAAATAAGAGCATTTTTAAAATGATAATTTTAATAGAGTTAGAAGCGATATAAATTATTTAAGGTTGTTGTCTAGCCATCGGGGGTGCGCCCTATGCTTATGCACGGAATCAATGAATTGTTACCACCTGCTTGTCGTCAAATTATCGTCGTATTAATATCATTTCTCAAGGAAAAAATG
>JAPYZU010001873.1:0-15260 GCA_030523005.1 Tryphoninae sp. B BG-2022a
ATCTTTTTTTTTGCTTCGTATTAGAAAAAATCACTTTACAAATTAGAGAAATGGCGAATCCCAAACTAGGAACACCAAGCGCAATTTATCACCCTAAATCGTACATTAATTACCTCGCTGTTGCCAATTAGATCGCGTTTATGAATAATTGATCACTTCGTAAGTAAGACCGAGAAAGGAAATCGTAATACGCTCTCGGGATTGAATTTTTTTTTATCCGATCGACGCTCGCTCGAGACATCGCTACGTTCGTTTGTGTACACGGCTGATAATATATGCGAGCGTTTTTTTTTCGCCGGGCTTTTTTTTCCAGGGTCGAGACGTGAGACTCGGAGATAAAGCCGAAATCGAAACCAGCCGCGGGCTCACTTGTCTCACCTTGGAAAGTGTGACTACCGAACATACGGATAAGTACGCCGTTACACTGGAGAACATCGCCGGAAGAGATTGCAGATACGTCAATGTTACGATCGAAGGTATTGCGATTATTTGTTTCGAGATTAATTACAAATATTTTTAATGATAAGAATATTTTTTTTTATTATGATGTGACGAAAATTATTATTGATAAAAAATAGAGTCGTTAATTATATTAATAACAAAACAGCGAAGCAAATTAATACATAGCGAAGCGTATCAATATTTAAAAAATTTGTCGATAGATAATTTTCGATTTTGCCCCAGCTGTGTAAATTCCATTGTTTGCTTTCGTTAAATATTTTTTAACGCGGTATATTTAAAAAAAAACGTGCGAAGAAGCGAACATTCGCGTTGCTACAAGTCCGTGCGCAAAAGCGAGAGGGATCATCTCCAAGGCCGATTTGTAATTTACACTCGCTAGTGACAGAGACCCGAGAAGGGCTCGCATTGTCTTACACACATTTCGAGTTTATGCGTCGAGCTTGACGCGCAGGTTAGTTCTATCTTCTTGAATGGTCCAGTTCCCGACTACTTTAGCCGTGATTGTAGTCTCCGATAACACATTTACATCTTTAAACGTTTTATATCATATTCCGCGCGAATGCGTCACGCATGCGCAGTCTCGAGCTTGCCGCGAACGTAGCTCTGTCTCTCTCGCATACATTGCATTGCTGCCGAGAACGCATGGTCACGTGGCGCCTCTGGTACGGGTGGTGGCGCCTGTAACTCAGTGGCGTTCGAGCCGTTGAGTAGATTGGATGTGTCGTTAGTGTTATAAATCATTTTATTCTTTGACATTCATCGAGTAGATCATTGAATTAAATCAGCAAATTTTTGTGTCTGTGAGGACTATGACATAATGGCAATGATAAATTATTAAAGGGACAATAATATACGTTATTGTGTGTGTGTTTGTGTCAATTATCAAAACGTTCGTAAAATTTGTGAACGGATTGTGATATTCGTAATTCTTTCTTGAAATTTTACATACGAATAAGACGATTTAAGTGAATCAGGGAATTAAAGAACTATAATTTCGTATATCCGGCCACGTTATGCGTTCGTGGGCAAAGTTCTTGGTGATCAAGGACTCGAGCAATGTCTTGTGAACGCGAGGCATGTGAGTTTCGTTAATATTTTGACCCGGAACCGGCTTGCGTTCGTTGACTCATTCCGTACATCCATTTTCGATTGTCTTCTTATATACATCGTCAACTGAAATTCAAAATATCGAATGTAATAATTAATATTTTTACGTAACTCTCGATGTAAGAAAAACTTTCGAAACGATTTTATTATCGAATGTAGAACGAGCGATGCTGCGTCGTTTCCTTGTGTTGATTGCTTATTGTTGACACTTAGCCAGGTGACTCGCTTTGAACGAGTACGCAGAGTGTTTGTTTTTTTTAAGTTTTCAACCGTTACTCATCAGGTTTTTACTCGCAACAATTAAAGATGACTCGAGTTAAATGGAAAGTAAACAATCAATTTCTTGAATGGGAATTTGTTTAATAAATTGTCAGAAAACCTAATTACTAAGCTGAACAGTAATGTCTTTAGTTATAATCTCTTATTATTGAAAGTTTCAGCTTTTGGCAGTCGTTATCCTTTGATCTGACTCGTGGCTAGGAACGAATACGTCTCACATTCCATGGTCAAAAAAATAACAGTAAAAGTTTTGTGTTAATAGCTATGCGGACAGTAATCATGATATACGAGTCATCGATTTAGCTAATGGGAAACGATGCCTTGGTTTGAATTCAGTTGTATTAAGACTCCGAGGGAATACTATAGCGTGATCAAGCAGACCATAAGATTCCATTTTATAATCCTCTCTCGAGCATGAGCCCTCCGATATAACGAGGTTCCAGATTAATCTTACGTCATCGTCCAGCCAACCAGTAGTTTTTGCGTCATCGTGCGTCTAATACTAAACAGCGGTTGAACTCTTTCCCTCCACGTTTATGTAATATCGTCTACTTATTTTGACTCATCGTTTCTGTTTTTTCATTGTAGACGTTCCAGACCCACCAGCGGGTACACCGTGTGTCCAGAGTATAACAAGATCAGGAAGAGCAATCGTAACTTGGAGATCACCGCCTTACGACGGTGGCTGTGCTGTAACCGGCTACAGCGTCGAGATGAAACGAACCGAAGAACCTTGTTGGATCGCCGTGGCCGAGGCACGACATTCGCTTAGCCACACAGTTACTGGTCTTACACCTGAAGATTCTTACCGCTTCAGAGTTCGAGCTGAAAATGCTCATGGCGTTAGTGAACCGAGCTTAACATCCGACCTTGTCACTGTACCTGGTGAAAATGACGAGGAAATTGGTGGTCAAGTGTTCACTGCTGAAATAAACCAAATAGAGATTGAGGAAGAAGGTAGGAAAAAAGAATATTTGCAATTAAAGATTGGAGTTATAATCGTGTATTCTCTTCACTCCGTCAATTGTCAATGTCGCTATTTATTAAATTCGTCACATTTACTATTTACACACGGATGTGACTAATGTGACTAAAGATCAAGAAATTCATAACAGAAATTAATCGAAATGTTAATCTTTGTGGATAGAGGAAGAATTCGAGCCTGCATTCGAAGCCCGAATCGTTAGTCCCGAGGATGGTCATCAGTTTGAGGAACGATATGACGTGATGGAAGAATTGGGCAAAGGCCGATATGGTATTGTGCGAAGAATTGTTGAAAAATCGACCGGTCTCAATCTCGCTGCGAAATTCGTCAGAACTATCAAGGCAAAAGATCGTCAACAGGTTCACGAAGAAATCGATATCATGAATAGACTGAGGCATCCAAAGCTGTTACGTCTCGCTGCGGCTTTTGAGAACCCCAAAGAGATGATCATGGTGACAGAATAGTAAGTGGACGGAATTGTTTATTGTATGCTAGGTATTAGCTATTTTTTAGTCATTCAGGTTTTTCGTCACCATCAACCGCTTGATCTTTCCTCGCACCCTTGAAAATCAACATTTTCAAATATGAAAATATTCTACGTATGGAAACTATAGAATCTCTAGACGGAATAAATAATGATCTTTTTTATTTAGCATTTCCGGTGGCGAGCTCTTCGAGAGAGTCGTGGCCGACGACTTTACCCTCACCGAAAAGGACAGCATACTTTTCGTCAAACAGATATGCGAGGGTGTCGAGTACATGCATAGTCAATGCGTCGTTCATTTGGATCTAAAGGTAGGTAGGTAGTTAAAAAAAGGAAGACAAAATTGAAATTCATAAAGAACTTAGGAATTATTGAAAGTTATGAAGCGTCGTTTGATATTTTACGGTAGAAACATTAACTGCTTTGATTTTTTTCTAGCCGGAGAACATAATGTGCCATACTCGAACGTCCCATCGCATAAAACTGATAGATTTCGGTCTAGCTCAAACCTTGAAGCCGGACACTCCGGTTCGTGTGCTATTCGGCACTCCAGAATTCATTCCCCCGGAGATAATCGGCTTCGAGCCGATCGGCACGGAGTCGGACATGTGGAGCGTCGGGGTCATTTGTTACGTTCTGTAAGCAATTTTCTATTGTATTTCCTTTCCCCTCCGACAGCCGACAAACCAATGAAGATAAAAATGAAGGAAAGATCTTAAAATATACTGAGCAAAGCGCGAGCATTAAAAGTGTGATCTATTGATACGCAGATTGACCGGTCTGTCGCCATTCATGGGAGATAACGACGCCGAAACTTTCGCGAACATAACGCGAGCCGATTACGACTTTGACGACAAGGCCTTCGCGGCTATTTCGCAAGAGGCCACGGACTTTATTAGTGCTCTTCTGGTGAAAAGAAAAGAGTGAGTGCATTTTTGTGATAATTTGCTACCGGCGCACATTTTTAATATAAATAATGCAATGACACACATTTGAAGATGATGACAAAATACAATTTTATTTAACACATTTTTATAAAGTTATATTTTAGCACAATACATACATTGAAAATCGAATAAATTGGTACACCCACGAAAAAGAAGTCAATGAAAAATTATAAAATTATTAAAGTAAAATTATTCTTACAGGTTACGAATGTCGGCTAAAGAGTGCCTGGAGCATCCATGGCTGGCTCAACGAGCCGAAAGTATGAGCCGTGTGGCTCTTCCAACGGACAAGCTCAAAAAGTTTATCGTCAGACGCAAGTGGCAGGTATGGACTCATATCTCAATAATAATAATAATACAATACACTATTTTTATTTAATTACACAAGCTGCCAAGAATTGGATTTTTGGAAGTGTGAGCGATAATGATTATTTACCGCATGCATATAACTGTCTTGTTTGAGTTTGAAAATTGCAGTGTGTGTGCGTGTGGTTTTTTTCGTTTGTTTAAACAGAAAACCGGAAACGCGATACGTGCACTGGGTCGCATGGCTATACTCTCGGCAAACAGTAGAAAAAATCTTTCAGCCTCGTCGTCACCGACGAAGTCGGACTTTGGCGACGAACTATTTACCGACGTTACTGGAAACAGTCTTGATTTCAAGCCCATACAGCCTGTAGTCATAGTCGAAGACAGAACTGGAGTACATTATGAGGAAAAATGGTCGAAAACCATCGAAGTAGAAGACATAAATGCGAACGAGGAAATCCAGGAAATTCTCAAGCCTCGTGAAGTTATTCCACAAATCGAAGACACATCCGACAATTTTTCCAATGATGCAGAAGCTCATCTTACAGTAACAGAACTTGAAAGTATTCAGGATTTCGAAAGTACTCAAGTCGATGAAACCGCTCCTGTGATCCAAGAAGTCGATGATATCGCTGGCAGTTATGAAACAAGTAACAATGCACTTGAAGGATTGTGCATAGAAGATGTGTCGAACGAATTTTGTAAAGAGAGCAAAGTCACGACAGATCTCGATTCTCAAACGACGAGCAGTTCGTGTTTCAACGAGAGCACGAGAAAGCAGAGCTTTAGCAGTTTCGTTAATTTAGAAATAACAGAATTGGGCACAATCGAGACCTCGCAGGAGTTTGAGAGCGATCAAACTTACAGCGTAGAAAAATTTCCGGAAAGTGTCGTAGATAAAGAAAGTAATGAAAGAGAGGAAACGAAGGAAGAGAAATCAATATCGAGACAAAAAGTCTTTGAACCAGAAAAAAGTTCTTACCGAGCAGATCAAGAAATCTCCTCGAGGACTACGGTTGTCAATAAGTCTTGGTGTAAAACTAACAATGCCATGCTTGTAGGTGTGTTTTGTCGTGCAAGTTTTATTTTCCAACGTTGCTTTCATGAATATTTTCTGAAAGTATGTTAATTGATCAATTTCTTATTTCTTTCACTAGACGAGGAAGACGAGATCTCGAGGTTAGGTGGACGTGGCCTTTCTCGTCACTTCGTTCGTACTGGTAGCGTAAGCCGAACGGCAAAGATGTTCGAGAAAGAGGACGAGACAAATTCTTCGCCGCTGAGACAACACAATTCGACAAATCGAACGGCCCCAATCGTACCAGAGGCACGACCGCAGAATGAGAATATTCGCAAAGCCTTTGCTTTTTGGAACAAGTGAAATTCACCTGAAAGCTTAAAGAAACGAAATCAAAGTTGAATCTCTTTGCATAGCCGTCCCGATATCACAATATCGTAAAGTTTCGTGAGGAAGTAAAAAAGAAAGTATGATTTTATTTAGTTGTTCTTTTTTAGGTCTCGAACATCTTGCGATTGAAGGAAAATAAAGACTATATGTATATGTAATATTAATGGCTCGATTTTGGAGCCGCACAAAAATTGTGTATACAGGAAAATATGTACGTTTGATGGGGCCTTGAAAAAAAAGTTGGGTCTTTGTATGTGTGCATACATTACACGTGTCTCTGTACGTACCTATCGCAGTTTTACATCGACTTATTATATTAATATTATTCATACCAATAGCGGCCGTTCCGTTCTTAATGTTAGATAAGAAATATCTCATCACTTTTGAAGAGAGTTTCTTGATCATCTGCACTAATATTTCCACCACTCAACTGTCAACAATATCAGATACCTCCATATCACAACATCATATTCAAATGACAGTTTACATCGTCCTGATGTAAGATGTCATCACATTCTCGTAAGTAATGCGTTGAAAATGATTTCGAAAGCATATTCTTCATTGCGGAACGTTATTTCCAAAAGTGCTGTCGTCTGAACGCAGCCCAGATGTTATGGTGGTACTTTGAAAGCCGATCAGTCGCCATATTGTTCACTGTGAAAGAACAACACCGTGGGTTTGAATATGCCGAAGACCATGTAATTACCAGGAAGTGTAAGTGGAAAAGTGTAAACTATCGAAGTCTTTATGAGTATGTATGATCTGTTTGATGATAAAGCTCAGAGATTCATCTACAATCCTTTCCAACATTTGTCCCTGAGAATTTCCAAGGGACAGTATGGAGGCAATTTCCCAGGAAGCTCCAACAAGTAGTAAGTGAGTTAAGATTGCTCCAGCATCCATGTATATGCCAATATACTTGCACCTATATTATAATCCTCGAAAGGATGCTGGTTCTAATTACTATGTAAATATTTGGTCCGCTGTTGTTTTCTAGCATTAAGTGGACATTTTACAATAGCGAAATTATTTATGAAACAATGAAGAAACTATTATGCACGAGTATATTCTTTTATATACTTCTGCCACGTTTTTCTCAATATTTTCATGTTATTGAGTCCCCTCCGACTCTACGTTATCGACTCACGAGCTATGCCTACACCCGGAGAATGTGTCGCTCCAAAACTAGATGGCAGCAGCGATCTCGCTCGAGGTCTCTGTTATCCTCGAGTTGCCCCGAATCACATTATCATAAACGTTTACGAGTCGTATCGTCCCGTTATCTGTATTCTCGTATACAAGAGTATAAACTTCTCCCACCCACGATTAGTCATACCCCGAGGGGGCCCCGTGAGCAGAGGCCTTCCTCGACGACGACGTACAAAATTTTCTCGTTCCATAGAGACTTTCGTGTGCACGCTCGTCGTCGATGTATGGCTTCGGTCTCTAGGTTAGTGCCTGCTGTGCGCCCCAGCAATGTCACAATCTCAGACAACTGCAAATACCACGGGTACGTCCTCACGTAGTAGACACAATAGAGAACACGATGTCGGTAGCTCGTCGTCGACGGCTTCACCGCGTTATGCTGGTGACAGTGAGTGGGAAACCAAAGAGGTAACAACAATTTTACATTTTCGCACAGCAAAACAAAATCTATTGCAAGGCCATAAATGTTCCTCGTTTAGATCACTTTATTTTTCTTACACCTGATGTGAACATGACGATTGACTGGAATGTTTGAAAGTTGTCAAGAAATATCACTTGTTTTAAATTGTTTTCAAAATATGACACAGTTGCAATGTATAATTTTGAAAATGCAATTGATAACTTTCACCTTTGCGCATAATGCTTGCAGCAAGCTACTTTTCCTAGAACTGTGAAAAGTTCAAGTGTGTGGTGTAAAGTAATCGATACAAAAAGTGATTTGTGATATTATGAACAGGTTGAAATACGTTAGAGATAAAATAGAAGATGATATAAGAAACAGCATAAGAAATCGTAATCCTATTGAAACGTGTGGTTATATATTTTCACGGCCTTGAGCTTGCAATAGTTTCTGTACCCATTTTGAATTATCACCATTGATAGTACTTTCATTAAAATTCCCCTATCAATTGTTATTTAGGCTCTTCGACAGCGTGAATTGGAGGAAGCACGAGCAAGAGCTGCGCAGATGGAAAAAACCATGCGCTGGTGGTCTGACTGTACAGCAAATTGGCGCGAAAAGTGGAGTAAAGTGCGCAACGAAAGAAATAAAGCCAGAGAAGAGGCAAAGATTCTGCGTAACAAATTGGAGATTGCTGTAAAAGATGCAAATGTTTTCAAGCATGAGAGTCAAGAGCTGGAAATACAAAATGAACAGCTGCGGAAAGAGTTGCAAAAGATCCATCTCGTTTTACTAAAACATGCAGGACAATTTGACAGACAGATTGTCACGATATTGGAGTCGGATCCTGAATTAAGAAGAGCATTGGGAGTCAATGAGCTTCTTGAGGTGTATAACAATGTTGAGCAATGTGAGAGGGCAAGTTCAATGCCCAACAGTCAAAAAGATTCTGTAGCACGAAGAAGTCCGGGTGAAGATGCAAGTGTAGAACGAAGGAATACACCACCTAACAGAGACATCGAAGAGTATGTTCTTCAAGGTGCCGTACCCAAACATGCTGTCGAATTGTACAAAGACAGCCCGATGGGAAGTCTTGACAGGGATCTTGCAAAACTTTTAACTGAAAGCAGTGAAGCGGTTGTACCTCCGAGCATCCCAGAATTATTTGTGGAAAGTCCAGTAGCCAGTCTCGACAGAGACATTGCAAAGCTCATAGCAGAAAGCAATGAAATTCAAGAAAAAACAGACAAACGACAATCTTCCATAGAAATGGGAAATGAAGAGTATTTGATGCAAAAAATGTCGATGCTGAATCTGCGACTTGAGGAGGCGACAAGAGCAATTTCTGCTGAAAGAGAGTGAGTATTAAACCGTGGTTGGAACGATGTTTTTGATACAATTCATCATGGATCTTCGTTTTTTGGTATTTTAGGGAAAAGTCTTCTTTGCATCGTGGTATGGAAAAATTACGAGCCGAGACAATACAACTACGCGAATGTTGTGATGAGCTCAAAAAAAGTCGTACAGAAGCAATACATGAACTAATGGAGTTAAGAGAACGTTTCCAAACAGAGTTAAGTGCTGCCCAAGCGGATCTCATTGACGAGGCCTCAAATCGTGAGGGAATGGATCAACGCTTATCGAAACTTAGAACCGAGGTAGGAAGCTAGTTAATTTAGTTTTCATTTTATAATATTACATATATTTTGCGGTGTAGCCTGTCCTGATATATCTTTCTCAGTCCAATATTCTAGCCTATACTTTTTCAAATGCTAATGCCACATTATTGTGAGAACTCAAATTTCAAGTTTGTTTCTTCTGTAGCTTGAAAGGCTACAGGCAGAAAATGCAGCTGAGTGGGGAAAACGTGAACGTCTCGAGACCGACAAAATTTCACTCGAGCGAGAGAACAAAAAATTGCGAAATGAGATTCGCGAGTTGCAAGAACGAGTCGAATGTCGACGAGGTCGACCCATTTCTACAGTGCACACAGATCCCCAACAGGACATGATCGATCGAAGCAAGGTTTGTCAAATGACACTAGATAACAAAAAAAACTAATGCCTAGCGACTTCACTCATCTTACAAATTACTTATCAACTCAGGAGCTGCTGGACTTGAAACACTCGTACGCGAAATTAAAAAAAGTTCTGTCTGAGAAAACGACAGAATTGTCGCATGCCCTCAGAAGATCTGAGCAATATGAGGCTGAAGTAAAAAGAGTACGAGGTCGCGTTGATGAACTCAAGCGAGAACTCGCTCGTGCACAAGACGAGGTGGATGCAGCAACGAACAGTGTGCGAAGGCTACAACGAGCAAATGAAGATCTTGTCGAACAGTTGGAATCGGCGAACGTACAGATTGAGCATTTTAAAAATAGTTCCGACAATTGCGTGTCCGAGGTCGGAACAGAAACGACAGACGGTCGTGGCCGAGACGATGACGATAACGACGAATCGACAGAGGGTAAAGTCTTATCGCGACATTTTTTCAAAACCGTCTCGACAAGTATAGGGGACAGTGATCATTTTTGTTATTTCAGATTACGAGGGTCACAGAGTCTAGCACGAGTTCATCGGGTACGAAGTCACTCTCACGTTCATGACTATCGAGAAAATTCCCTATTCGGCCGCAGGCCTAAGGCCGCATTTCACTTTTTCTCATCAATACGAGAAAATTCACTTATAGTCAACCTCACGATTCAAGCGACATAGGCCCAAAAACGAATACAAAACATTAATGAATAACTAAATCCTGTAAATGTGTACAAATAGCGAAGGATCGTAGAGTGTGAGAAGGAGAAAATGTACCGACGAGTTCGACGCAAGGTACATTCTCATTGTTCAAAAAACTTTAACACGATACAGCATTTACCGCGATCTGTTTCGCATACATACATTTAATATTTTTATCTGTTTTCATATCCAGTTTTGTATATATTTCTTTTTCTACTCTTTATCCGCGTCTCAGTTCGCCTTAAATTATTTGCATATTTTATTTTCTTTGTTTACAGTAATTTTTCATTTAACGTTCTACGTATTTGTTTTTTCTACGACTCTGTATTTTACTTTTATTTTTAATTATGTATATAGGAAACGTATGTACATATGTTGTACATACAGCGCTGTGAATTATTCGCGTTAGTCGTGAAAGTGTATTTTCGATTGTACACAAAAGACTGAACTCGACTTGCTTAAATGTAGAACGGATCTTATCATTGTTCTTTTTCCGTATTTTTACGTTTTTTTATAAGTTTCTTTCAATATGTCCCACTTCTAAACATAATCGAGTATAATAGTAAGATAACGAGTGGCGCACATGAGTATATTTCCCGTATTTGTTAATTATTTATATTAAACCCGACAGCTGTGAAATAGTGCCGATTTCAACCTTGTCGCTTTTATCGATAATGTGTGAGATGAATTTTAAACGAAACTTATGGTATTGCACTGTTTTCGGAGTTTCGGGTGAAACAAGGAAAGAGAGGAAAATAAAAAGAAGATCAAAGAAAGAGAAAGAATTTCAATCTTAAACCAGTATGTGTTTTTCATTTTCTTACACACACAAACATACATGTTTATTCTTGCGTGAAAAATGAGGCAACGATTATGATATAATGTGAAGCGTATTTTTTCGCGACTAGTAGTCGCTATAATATTGTGTATATAGTAGAAAAATGCATTTCTATTCGTCTCGATCAACATTTCATTGGTGTCCCGTCGGGATATGTGGGTACCTTGGGTTTGCATATTTTCGTTCGTCCATTCGAGCCGTGAACGATGTTACATGAGAATGTGAAATAGCCGCAGGTGGAGCTCTTTGTGTAATAACGATGCTCGTATTTTCTTCTTGGATCATCCATTTTTCCAGCTACACTATTGGTCACTGTGTAATAATTTGGCTTTGGTATAGTTGGCATCGATCTTGTATGACTGCTCTGAACTGCTAATTGAAAACAGTACTCTGCATTATTTTACAGTGCTTATGAAACAAGAACGTATCAATTAAAAATTTGTAAATTAACCCCTCGCTGTTCTATCGTTCACAAAAGCTTTTGCTGTGAAAGCCTGTAGTTTATACATTCATGTCTTTAAAGTGTTGCCTTTCTCGTAAAGAGAAGTTTCATAACGAGATCAAATAATAGAGGTTTATGGAAGCAAACATACCTGGTTGTGTGTGACGACCGGTGTAATGATGCTGCATAGTATTTCGATTTTCGGAACTTTGTGGATAGGAATTACGTTGATGGCCGTTTCTCAGCGATCTCGTAGCCGCGACAGCAGATTTTTGAGAAGGTTGACTTTCCCTACTAGCCGGAACTAGGGCTGCAGTTTGGGCCTGTGAGTTTCCATTGCCATGGGCGGAAGTTTTATCGCCGGACACGGCAGTGACTCTGCCACGAAATCCTGGAGGGACGGTATAGCCCGGTAGAGAAGATCCAGGGCCGAGTATATCGCCATCTCGTGGTTTTGTCGAATCCTGAGTCACACTTAGATCGTACTTCCCTCCTGTATTACCAATGTTTATTGATTGCGTCTGTCTGCTCGTGCTATCATGCGTACTAACTCGCGCAGGTGAATCCTCGTAATCTTCATCGTCGTCGTATTCCCCGTCCTCATAATCGTCATTACCCGGCGGTCTATAAGGATCCTCTTGCTGAGGTTTAATAGTAGTCACAGGGGTTTGCTTGACGATTACAGTTTTTCGTGAACTGGCGCTACCAGCCAATGGTTGAGTGGACTCTTTGGCCGAATCACTAGTAGAGCCGGTTTGATAGTTCGTTCTTGATATTGCAGGCGCGTCGAAGTGTTTGAAAGGTTTAAAAAGTTCGGTATCAGTGTTCGAGAAATTAAACGGTTTTCTGGATGCAGCTGCGCCCGAGCCAGAACCAGCTTGAGCAGCTCCATTGTATGTTATTCCATATTGGAAGGAACCTTGCAATTGTGACTGTGACTGTCCTCGATAAGTACCACTTTGAGCAGTAGCTGTCCCACCTCCTCGGAACGGACTCGATGGATCATCCTCTTTTTCATCCGTGCCGTCGTAGGGTTGGAAGCCAATCTGTGCCTGACTCGAAGTACTGCCTTCACCATTAGCTTGAGCATCGGCCATTCCACCCTTCGAACTAGCTTGCACCTGAGAATTTGTGCCATGATTCCATCCACTGCTCTGAGCACCCGTTGATGTTGCTCCTGTCTCCGAGTTGAGTTGTACTTGCGTCTGACTCTTTCCTTGTCCACCATGACCCTGGGCACTGCTGGTTGCTCCTTCTTTCCCTCCGCTTATTTGAGTTTGTGCGCCTTTGTTACCATCGCTTGTGCCAGCTTGAGCCGAGAACGAACCACCCCCTGTGTAACTTCCACTGACTTGTGACTGAGCTGTGCCAGTGCCATGAGTGCCGTCGGCCGACGCACTAGCATGAGTACCACCATCAAGTTGTTGGACGGAACTGGATGAGTGTGAATCACCATTGTCACCGGGTGGTGGAGCACCGGTTTCTGGTTTCACGAGATATTCCGATTGACTCGGTCCACCTACTCCGTCTGGGTATTGACCGGGGGGATACTGACCACTTGGGTAAATCCCACCTGCCCCACCTCCGGGGTACGCACCGGCCGGATACGTGGCTACTGAACCACCACCGGGAATTGTACCACCCGGATACGTTCCTGTCCCAGTTGTACCCCCTCCAGGAATAACCCCACCAGGATATATTCCTACACCTGTGCCGCCACCAACCCCTCCGGGAACTACACCTCCAGGATAAGTGCCTACTGTACTAACTCCAGGAAAGGTACCACCAGGATACGTTCCTGTACCCGTTGCACCTCCTCCAGGAATGACCCCACCAGGATATGTTCCTACGCCAGTCCCGGCTCCACCCCCTCCAGGGATTACGCCACTAGGATAAGTGCCTGTTGTACCACCTCCAGGAAATGTACCGCCAGGATAAGATCCTGTGCCTGTACCAGTTGTACTACCTCCAGGAATTACACCAACAGGATATGTTCCTGTACCTGTAGTAGCCCCACCTCCTCCAGTAACTACACCACCAGGGTAAATTGTACCACCTCCAGGAATTGTACCACCTGGATAAGTTCCTGTCCCTCCACCAGTTACACCGCCCCCGGAAACTGCACCACTCGGGTATGTGCCTCCCGTACCTCCTCCAGGCATTACACCACCAGGGTAATGTCCTGGCGTACCTCCTGGAATTATACCACCTGGATATGTACCAGGAACTTGTCCTCCTGGATAAGGACCTACGCCCGTACCGGTGCCTCCTCCATGAACTACACCACCTGTATACGTTCCTGTCGCACCACCTCCGGGATATCCACTGCCAGGATAAATTACTGTTCCTGTGGCCGTTGCGCTTCCTCCCGCATACACACCACCACCGGGTTGTCCGCTGCCAGGATAAATTGTTCCACCGCCAGGCTGTATTCCACCGGGATATGGTGTACCACTGCCAGGCTGTACACCTCCGGGATATGTTGTACCACCACCAGGTTGTACAACTCCAGGATACTGTCCACCACCTGGCTGCGCACCACCAGGATACTGTCCACCACCTGGCTGCACACCACCAGGATACTGTCCACCACCTGGTTGTACACCACCAGGATATTGTCCCCCGCCTGGTTGCACAGTACCTGGTTGTCCACCGCCTGGTTGCACAGTACCTGGTTGTCCACCGCCTGGCTGCACAGTACCTGGTTGCCCACCGCCAGGATATTGTCCACCACCCGGTTGCACACTACCCGGATATTGTCCGCCACCCGGTTGCACACTACCCGGATATTGTCCGCCACCCGGTTGCACAGTACCTGGTTGCCTACCGCCAGGATACTGTCCACCGCCTGGTTGTACACCACCAGGATACTGTACACCGCCCGGTTGCGCTCCGCCAGGATATTGTCCACCGCCTGGCTGCACAGTACCTGGTTGCACACCACCAGGATACTGTACGCCGCCCGGTTGCCCTCCACCAGGATATTGTCCACCGCCTGGCTGCACAGTACTTGGTTGCCCACCACCAGGATACTGTCCGCCGCCCGGTTGCGCACCACCAGGATATTGTCCACCGCCTGGCTGCACAGTACCTGGTTGCACACCACCAGGATACTGTACACCGCCCGGTTGCGCTCCGCCAGGATATTGTCCACCGCCTGGCTGCACAGTACCTGGTTGCCCACCACCAGGATACTGTCCGCCGCCCGGTTGCGCACCACCAGGATATTGTCCACCGCCTGGCTGCACAGGACCTGGTTGTCGTCCGCCAGGATACTGAATACCGCCTGGTTGTACACCACCAGGATACTGTATACCGCTTGGCTGCACAGTACCTGGTTGCTGTCCGCCAGGATACTGAATCCCGCCTGGTTGCACAGTACTTGGTTGCCCGCCACCAGGATACTGTCCGCCGCCCGGTTGCGCACCACCAGGGTATTGTCCACCGCCTGGCTGCACAGTTCCTGGTTGTCGTCCGCCAGGATATTGAATTCCGCCTGGTGGCACCCCACCAGGATACTGTATACCGCCCGGTTGCGCTCCGCCAGGATATTGTCCATCGCCTGGCTGCACAGTACCTGGTTGCCTTCCGCCAGGATACTGAACCCCGCTTGGTGGCACACCACCAGGATATTGTACACCACCTGGCTGCACGCCGC
>JAPYZU010001874.1:0-19536 GCA_030523005.1 Tryphoninae sp. B BG-2022a
CTTCTCACGACTCTCTTCGGTCTCGAGTTTCCCGATGTATCGGTTCTTAAGAGCAGCCAGACAGAAGCATTGGAAAAGGATTTGCTTGATTTTATTGGACTCCTTCCCTTCAACAAGATCCAAGCAATTCAAGAGAATTACATCCTTAATGACCCCGAATTCCAAGACGCAGGAAGATACATTCAGACCGATGATTTCGCCCGGAAGCTACAGCAACTCGAGTCGATCGAGGAAGTAAAGATATTCCTCAATTTTCTTCAAGAAACTGGCATCAACGTCCACGGATTATTGGAACAGGTGCATGAAGCGTTTGAGATTCCACCCTTCAAGCCAACTTCTCTGTCAAGAAAAACCGGCGGAGTACTTGGTTTCGTCGCCGAAGTCAAGGCCGTTCTTCCATCGGAAGAACTTAGAGCTCTCAATCAAGAAAAACTACGAACCTCAGCCGCGTTCCTTCATCTATACAAGCGTATAAACTCCCCCGAATTCCACTATAAACTTGCCGCCGTTCGTGAACACCCACAAGCCAGCGCTATCATCGCTGTCTACAAGTCTCACGGAATTAATTTCGTTGCTTCCGCCGACCTCTCCACCAGTATTTTTGGATTCCAGTAATAAAAACATTAGAAATAGTGAAGAATCCAATCAGATCAAAATAATTCCAATATTGTAACGAGCACTGTCCAGGATATGTTATAGAAATAAATAAAAATACCTATTCAACATTCTAAACAATTATCATTGATTACTTTTGATTGGTGTAATTACTCCTCCACAAGACATCGACAGTTGTTAATCAATTTAATTGATTTTTTATACGGTATCGCGCCTAAAATTTCTGCAATAAGCCCTGACAAATAGAATTGTTCAGAAGTCTCGTATCGATCGATTGTAGACTCACGATAATCATTGCGATAAGGAAATAATTTTATAACACATGCTTGATTGTCGATTGACAAATATCCTCAAAGATGATAAAATCCATACCATCACTTTTCGCGAACCTACTTTTATCCTCATATTTTCATTCTGGCGTTAAAGATTAGTCTTATCAACATTCTCGTTGCTGTTAATTTATTTTGGAGTAGAATCGTCTCTCGAGGTACGTGTGTAGGTTTCGAGCTCAGAATACATATATACAGCCCTAGGTTTATCCTAAATTGTTTTTCGGTTCTCGTTTTTTTTTACTTCTCAATAATTGGTCCAATATTTCGACAACGGTGTGATATACATGACGATAACAAGGGATCGCCCGTTGCGAGCTGATAACGAATTCTTTACCGAAATATGTAACTTACAATTAGGGTGTCGGTGATAAGATTACGCCCTAATTTTAATTCGGAGTTTTTAGTATTGCAATTTGACAAAATCTACAATTTTCCTCATTTTTGCAAACGCCTCGTAACATAACGATTCCTCGATCGATGTGCAATTAATTTGTTAATCCAGATTCGTTATATTATGTCCTATGTCTGGGTCGTTCCTTCAAGCTTGTTATGTAATTGCACGTTGATCGATGGTGTCGCAGTTGCGAATTGCGATAACGATAAGATCCGTTGATCAATAATCAAAAGAGGGCTTTACTTACGTTAGAGACAGAAATAAACATACGGATGTTTGACTTTTGCACCGTCCGCGAATTCCTCCGTCGACTTGGGCGCATCGGTCGAGATTCATCTGCCGCCATAACCGGTTGCAGGCTTTAGTCAATGTCTGATAAGACCGCTCGAATTTTTTCATGAAAAGTTCGGTCGGAACGTCGCACGTCGTGACACATATCTCAGATAGAAAATGAACGAACCAATATTCGCCAAGAATGTCAAATATTAATAGAAAATCGAAAAATGCGTCGATGCAATGAGTCTCGATCGAACGATCGATCCCTATCGCAGACAATCTCGAGTGTCAACAACACTAGCAACAGGTGCACGAGTATGATTTCGGATTGCCCATTTTTACAGCCGATTCGCAATGTTTCGATGCCTAATCTTATCACCTGTTCAATAGGCCGAGATGCAATCTAAAAATTGATTCGTACAAGCTGATAATGAGCTGTGCTAAGTTATTAGGTCGGGGTATCTATAGTGTGGATTTGATGGGGTAATACATATATAAACGGTGCCAAAGGTGTCAAACTTCATCAGTCACTTTCTCTCGTAGCAACGGTAAGTAACGAATTTTTCAAAAGAAAGAAAATACCACAATGAAACGTTCGTAAAAGTCGAGTACTTTCACTTCGTCGAATGAACTTCGAGACTTCAAACGGAAAACAAAGTCATTAATTTAAAATTCGTTGCAGATGAAGTTCTCCTTGGCGTTTTTGATCGCCCTGGCCCTTTCCGGGGCCGTCAATGTTAAATCCAGCCCGGTGAGAAGCGAAAGCGAGCTTCAACAAGTTTTCCAAGAATTCCTCGCTCTCGTGCCTCTCGATAAGGTTACTGCAATTTTTGGCGAATACGTCGAGAACGACGATGAAGTTAAAGCCGCCATAGCGTACATCAGCAGCGATGGATTCAAACAACTCGTTACTGCGGTCGAGGCAATCGACGACGTCATCAACTTCTACGATTTCTTGAGCGAGTCGGGTCTCGACATTTACCGTTTGGTAAACCAGTTGCACGATTCAATCGGCCTTCCGCCGTTGGTCCCTGGCAAGTCATTTAGAAACGTAAAGGTAACCGGGGGAGTGGCTGGTCTCATTGCTGACATCAAGGCCGTCCTTCCCCTCGAAGACATCAAGGTCTTCAGTCCCCAAGATTCCAGGAGCTGGTCAACGCACTTCGTGCCAACCCAGAATTCCGTAAGATCGTCGCTTTCGCTAAAGAAGCCGGTGTTGACATCAAAGCAATCATGGATCTTCTCGCCACTGTATTGGGTCTTGATTTCTCAAAGGCTCAGGTCCTAGCTGCCAACCCACAGCTCGTCCAAGATTTCAAAGATTTTTTAGCCTTCATCCCGCTGGATAAAATGATTGACGTCGTCATGGATTACGTCTTCTACGACCCTCAGATTCAGGAAGCCGCCTCATACATCAAATCCGATGAGTTCAAGGTTCTCACAACGAACGCTCAACAGAACGTTCCATTCCGTCGCTTCCTCGGATACATCGACGCATCCGGCGCTCCAGCTACCGAATACGTGAACAAGATCAACGAACTCCTCGGAACACCGTTCGTCGAGCCACTCGTGCGAAGATCGTACCGCGTAGGCGCTCCAGGAGTTCGTGGAATGCTCGATTCGCTCAAGGAACTTCTCCCTGAATCCCAGATCGAGAAGTTTTACAACCTCAAGTTGAAGGAGTCCAAGGCCTTCGCCTACTACGTCGAGCGTCTTCACTCTAAAGAGTTCCAAGCTATAGTTAACGATGTGGTAAATAACGAGGATTTCCAAAAATACGGCTATCGCGTGGCCGAGTTCGGCATCGACCTCAACACAATCGCTTCTTTCATGTGGAAGTTCTTCGGTATTGAAATTGCCCCGGAACTCCTGCCCCTCAGTATGGCAAAAAGCCTAGACACCGACCTCCAGGAATTTATCAATCTCGTACCGGCGAAGAAAATCCGCAAGATCGCCGTCAAGCACTACTTCTTCGACAAGGAATTCAGACGCACCTACGCCTACATTCAATCGCCCGAGTTCTACGACCTCATCCGTTACCTTCACAGCGTACCAGAGTACCAGGCAATGTTGACTTCCCTCGAAGAGGTCGGTATTGATGTCGAAGCTTTGCTCAGCCAGGTTCACAAAGCCATCGGTTTTTCCGACCCGAAGTCTATGCAATCGTTGGGAGAGGTCCGCGGTGTTGCCAGCTTCATCAGCGAAGTCAAGGCCGTACTTCCCATCAGTGATATCAAGGCTCTCTATCATAAGAAACTCGAGACTTCGCCAGCCTTCGCTCAGGTTGTCGAGCTCATCAAATCGTCCAAATTCCAGGCTGTCACTGACGCCCTCTTCGCCAATGCCACCTTCCAGCACATCCTTCACACGCTTCAATCTTACGGCGTACACCTCGACGCCGTCGCCGATTTCTTCCTCACCGTCTTCGGTATCACCACACCACCCGGTGTCATCAACACTCACATGTAAATTTTAGCAACTTTATTTTTTGATTCGAGCGACCTATCGATGCAAACTACACAACGAATATTCGTATATTAAATTTTGTTCTTGCGTATCGTGTATAGACAGTGTTATTTAATTATTGTTAATATAACAAAAATAATATACACTGTTATGATTTATCATCTGTCTTTTTCTAAAATTCACGCGTTTCCAATTTTCCACCAAAAATTTAAAAAATTGCGGGTTTTTCTTTCCTCTTCGTTTCCTCAAGATTTTTCTTTTCTTCGCTCAATTCATTTTTCTAGCTAAATCCGTTCTATCGTATCCGTTTAAGGTCTTATCATCCTTATCCTCTTCTTTTATTTATCATCCACTTCCGGTTATGACGATTTCGCCCTCGTCCGCCTTTGTCTTTTACCGCAAAGATTTCAACGATTTTCCTTCCCCCGTACGAAAACAGAAGTTTCTCCCTCGACGGTGCTTATGCTCGTTGAATTTGATAACGAGCGACGTTCAACCGTGCATTGTCGTTAGCAAGACACAAGAAACAGGGAGGATAAGCCGGAATAGCGGACGGTTAAACGGCTCTACGGTAGAGCGAAGAAATAATTTTCGTCAAATTGCTACAACTACGATGTTTGTCTCTCTCTCTCTCTCTCTCTCTCTCTCTCTCTCTCTCTCTCTCTCTCTCTCTCTCTCTCTCTCCCCCTCTCTCTCTCTCTCCCTCTCCCTCTCTCTTTCTTGCTTTCTCTCTCTCTCTCTCTCTCTCTCTCTGTTCGTAAGTGTATATGTGGACTTATCCAAAGAGACAAAGAAATAAAACAAAGGAATTTTCTTTATTCAATAATTCCAACTCAAATATTCCAAATTATTTATTCAACCACACATTTAATTCTTATATTACGTTAAATATTATCTTAACAAACTCGAAAAACGAACGATATAAAATTGTTACGATCTTCACCTCGCATCTGTTTTTTTTTCTTCTTTTTGATTGTAAGAACGAGCAAGAGTCTCCGGGGTTTTGATCGGGTGATGGGGAGAAGTCGTCGGGTATTTGGTCGAGATCGAAGTCAATGAGAATGGCGTTGACTCGGTGGCTAAGGAACTGGGAGGATAGGAGGGTTGCGATGTAGTCCTATAACGGGCTACGAAGAAAAGACGGAAGGAAGGAATGGTTTGAATGGAAGAAGAGTGAGAGAACGACCGACGACGAGTGCAAGAGCTCTTCCTACGGTCTCGGTGTCTGTGCCAAACAATTCCAATTACCTTGCTGGAATTGAAATAGAACTCTCGTGGTGGCGTCCCGACGATGCTCGCGAGCCTGCATCGGGAATGCATTGCACTTTCCGCCTCCCCCTCCCCCCCCCCTCTCTCTTTCTCTCTCGTAGTCGAGAAAACAGGTTCGCTGGTACGGTCCTCTGACTTTTCAACTCTTTTCTCTATTACTTATATATATATATACATATATATACCATACACTCAACGACCAAAGCTTCTGTTCATTAAAAAAAGAGAATATATTATCTTTCAATGAAGCGAAGATATTATTTTATAAAATTCATTTTCATTACGTGTAATCGAAACGAATGGATGAAAAATATTAATATTGAAAAAGTTGAATAAAAAAATATATGCATTGATTGAAATTTTAATAAGAATGGCGAGTACACGTGGTCGACCTCGGATTTAACGCCAGGATACTCTTGCTTACTTCGTGCCTATGTACATGGTGGAGACAATGCTGTACACGACGAGGTAAGTACGCCAGGGAGGATCCTCGTAGCGAACTATGAACATTCGTGCCGCGTTGCTACTGCTCGGATATTGAATACGCCCGAAAGCCGTGTGTACCAATCTCTATGTGTACCCAACGTCTAGCCCGACTCTCTCCATTATTAAATCCCTCCTTCCTTAGTGCGACGTTCCTAAGGAGGCAGGAGGAGAACGTGAGCCTACTTTGTGGCGTTATAACGTTCACGAGAGACCACGTTCCGTTACAAATCGTCCTTTTGCTCAAAATTCATATCGACGTGGTTTGTCCTCGTTGAAACCGATAACGAATTCGAGTTTGGTCGATTATTTCAATTGAATTTTATCAATGTGCTCTCGTCGTTATCGCATAAAAATCCTTCGAGCCAAGTAAATTTCCCTTACTCATAGACCGGGGGTAGGGGGGGGCAGGGGAATATTGGTATATAAAACGTGGAGTTAGATCGAAGGGGAAGGAGAGAAAAAATATAGACGTACAAAAAAAAGATAACGGTGTTGGGTTCTCGACTATCCTTAATAAGCGACACATTCGACTATCGATCACGCCCCTTTTCGAACGCTAATGGTACTGTCGTCGGCGTTGTCGCGTGAGAAGATGAAGAAAAAAAAAACGTTTCGTCCCCACGATATTCTCTCTCGTAATGCCCTGCGGGCGTCTGCCATAAGGGTGCTCGTAATGACACCCTCGAAGCTTCTTTCTCTCATCGTTCCGTGATCGTCAAAACGACGACATTCACCGTCGAAGCGAGGAAGGGTGAGAAACTGCGAACATTTTCTTCGACATTTTTTTTTTCTGCATTGTCGATTTGCGTTGTGTAACGCGTGAGAAAAAAATTATTATACTTACGAACAGAATTACCAAAGAAAAAAGATCAATTTTCATCTCGTTAATGTACTTGAGGCAAATATTATAATTTTTGGGGGTGTTGTTATTAGTCGTTCACGAGCAGGCAGTAGGAAAAGAGAGGAAAAAGAAAATTTTAACAGGACGAAGGAAGAACTTAATAGTCAACGTTCGCACCCTAATAAAGGCTCTCTTGGGCTCGACGGCGAGACTTCCGCGTCGAGGGTTGCGTTGCCAGGGCGCAAGTCCTGAAAGCGACACCCCCGTGATCTTCCGTCGACGTCTCCCATAACAGCATTCCAATACTTATATCGCGAGAGTCACGCGCGAAATTCATTCATTCATTCACGAGCAAGAAGGTACTGTGCAAAGGGGATGTACCTATAGGGGTTGGGGAGGGTGTGGGGAAGAATGGAAGGGGATGCGAGACGTGTTGTCGATGGCTTCATTAGAAGTTCCCATTGCCATTCCATATATACCTAATAGAAAAAGGCGTGATCTGCCAGAGGCCCTTCTTTTTTTTCCCTACGCCCTTTCAACATCCCTCTACCATCGTCCTTATTATTATTCTCGTATCTCTCTTACATCTTCGTTCTTTTTTCTCCCTTCTCGTTTCGCACGTTCCAACATCCTTCCCCGTCCTGTCACTCCATTCTTCATTTCATTTCTGCTTTTACGAACGCAATTTTTTCTCACCATCCTTCTCCCTCCTCATTTTTATTCCGATTTTTTATTTTATTTTTCAAACTCTTCGTCTTATTTTACACGTTTCACCATTTTTCTTCCAGGCGCGTCTTTCGTTCGATTTTTTTTTTTTCGTCAAAGTCGATCGATTTCCTAGAATCGATACGATACGATTCTCTTCGTCATAGCTCGCGGAGTAAGCTTAAAGCTGGATTAGCCACGATAATGCACAGCTCGTGAAAATCGGGACCGGAAATCTACATTTTCACGTTTCTCGGGATATCAGTCTCTCGTATAAAATGTAAAAAAGAAATATATATATATATATATATATATATATATATATATATATATACCAATCGATTACAGAAATATCATATTGCTGTTCCCTGCATTTCGGTCTTGAGCTTTTCCTCTGTTTCCGGTGGATGTTTCTACTGCCAGACGTATAATACCCACTTTCGGACGATACGTATCAGCAAGTGAGAGAAGAGGGAGAGGGACAGGATTTCGTGGCTGATCCTTCGGGTCACGTCTCTCGCTGCAGTGTAGAGTAACACACACACACACACACACACACACACACACACGATCCTAACGATATCTCCAACTCGCCTCACGGAGTTCTCAAGAGTGGAACTGTAACCCCTCGCTGTACTTACCCTTGGTCCAATGTGCAATATAACAACGAAGTAGTTGAAAGAAACTGTCCGAAATTCTCTCGTTTCAAATTTCCACCCCTATATCCATTTCGTTTTCTTTCCTTCCGTTTTTTTTCTTTTTCTAACCGTAGAAAAATTTGTTCAAATCCACGAGTATCGATGAAATAAGAATTCAATGAGAATTATCTCAGTGATTTTCACGTGAGAAAATCATCGACGGTTTTTTTGTTTTTTTGTTTCTCGTAAAAAAATCGTTGAAGAAATTGGTCGGAAAAATTATCGTATCGTCGATATTACCTTCGAGAATGCTCGCGTCTATCGCGAACTCGGAAGAGCCCTTCTATACCCGAGAAGTGCCATCTGCCGTTGCGATTTTACAAATGCAAAGTGTTGGACGAGAGAGAAGGAAGTCTGTCAACGTCAACAACGTACCGTTTTATTCTGCATATATATATATATATATATACATATGTATATATACTGCCCCAAGCCAGGACTTTGTCTGCAGACTTGCCTCTCCTTCTCTCTGTACACCCGCCAACCACGAAACTGGCACTCGACTCGAGTATCTCGCGCCCTTTGCCACTCGGAAAAATCTCGACGATATCGCACGCCCCTCCTTCGCCTTCGTTTCATCTTCCCTCACCTTCATCCTTGGTATTTTCTCACGCTACACTTTTCGAGCACCTCTTGGCACGTTCCTTCTCGCTCCTCCAACGTTTTTCTCACTTGAAACGATATTGGAACAAAAAAAAGGAAAACTTTCTTTTTCAAAAACAAAAAATCAGTTTTCGCGGGAAAAAGGAAAATTGAGAATTAATCCAAGATGAATGGTGAGAGAATGAAAACGAGAATTTCTCGCTTGGAAGATTAGAGCGAGATTTTTTATACAAAAATATATATAAATAGTACAGGATATGCTGCGAATAAACGAGAAGGCCTGTTTTTGCTTCGAGGCAAACGGAAAGCGTTTTCGTCGAATCTTTTCAAACAAATTTTTATTTGTTTTTTTTTTATTTGAAACGCTATCGTTATTGCAAATGCTTGTAAAAGCTTCTAGAAACGTCCGCATGACAAAACCCGAAGCGAGTAAATTTTTTTTTCTACCGCTCGTCTTTTTGCACGTGTCAGATATTGTCCGCCACTGCAAACTTGAATATCCTTGAGAAAAATTTGAAACGATTTTTCCGATGGCGATAATAACGTCAATGCGATCGAATCGTTGAAATACAGTTGAATATTTAACCAAGCAGTTATTCAAAGAATCAGTCCGCGGGGAGGGGAGGGGTCCTCGAAAACCCAAACCCAAATCTTATACATAAATGCCTGTATGAGCGATAAATGCGACGATCGGTCGAAGGGGATGAAAGTGATGAAACAGAAGGGGAGGAAGTTTTGAGGGTGGAAAAGTCCGTACGTGTATTAGTTCCGTGGTTCCCGGCGGAAAGTCCCAATAGGAAGAGAACGAGAGAGAGAGAGAGAACGAAGAATCGGGTAGAAGAGCTTGGATAACAAAAAAAAAAGGGAAAAATAGGATGGAAGAAAGAATAAAAGTTCGACGTTTCTCGAAAAGCGAGATATGAGATTGCGAGGCCGGCCTGTGTCTGCGCGAATGATGTATCGGCTCGCGGGCGCATTCGTGGCATTGCGATTCACTGAGCTCTATACCCCTCTCCATCTTCCTCCCCCTACCATTCTTTTTTCTTTTTCCAACTCGGAAAATCCGTGAACCAAACGGCAAAAAGCCTCATATCGTACGAAGATTACTGATATGTGTATATGTAATGCCCACAATGATATTGCTCTCTGTTCCTCTTCACGGTGGACTCTTGTGATCCCCTTTGATAGAGCCGAGGCATCCGCGTGAAAATATTGCTCCCCGCGGCCTTCCGGTCGGCCCACCCTCGTCGATCTCGATACACACTGGGAGTACCGGAGCAATTCTCATTTCACGAACGCAATGAACAAAGGAAGTGTAAAAAAAGTGGCGTGGCCCGGAAGGGGGAGAGATATTTCGCCTCCGGGTTCAGTCAAAATCTGCGTTCGTGCGTTTCGATAATATTTTCCTCCTTTTTTTTAAACGTCGTTCGCATAATTCGTTTTTAATTAATAGAAAAACAAAAAATATTTCTATATCGGAATTTGCATGAGGATAGTAACACGTGTATGTTTCTTTTTTCGACGCAATTCAATGTCATAGATAAAGAAAGGAAACCGTTGAATTTTATTACTCACGGCGCGATGATAGAAAAACTTTAACGATGTGTGTGTGTGTGTTTTTTTCCAACGAAGGATAATGCTCGAGCGATGTCTCGGTGAAGAAATTGAGCGTCGATGATTCATTTTTAATAGAAAAAAACGCGTACGAGTAAGAATATTATTTTTTGTATTTGCTCGTCTCTGATTGGTTTATTTTCCTTTATCTATCACCGTTGACTAATCCAACCTGCGATTTCGACCGACTTATCCGCACCCGGTAGTCGTCAAAAGAGCGATATTTCTCGAAAATATTGTAAAAATGAGCAATGTCGAGAAATTTTAAAACACTCAGTCGAGCTAACGAAAAACATCCGTACAGTCTAGTTTCGTCGCAAACTTCGAACCAACTTATTCACGCAGTAACTTGTCTCTACCTTGTGATTTTCCGTTTGTTCAAATTTGTCGTCTAACGAAATTATTATTTGCGTACGCGTATAACCAGCGTTGAATTCAACATGAAACTGAAGATCATTTTTCTGCTGGGTTGTCTCGTTCTATTGGCGGCTGTGGAAGCAGCGCCATGGGGATGGGATTTCTTCCCGTTCTCTTCAAGTCGTGCACCAGTGGTAAATATGTTTATCCTTGCAAATCTTAAGCTCGAGTCTATTAACGTTATTTGATAATAATAAACAAAAAAATGTCTTCCTCGTTTTAATTAGAGGAGGATTGTTTACTCGACTTGGTCATCGGCGCAACAATGTATTCAGAAAGGGCATAAAGGAGTTTGCAAGGTGAGATGCATATTTTTCTTAGCACTCGGAATCTTACACTGTAATTAATTTTGTAACTATAAATCTGTGAAAAATCTTCCCCAGGGCCAAAACGATCCTAATATATGCCAGACGTTGCGATGCAATACCCAAGCAGGCGGCGTTAAGAACGAGGGCAGACCAAACGATGGCACGCTATGCGGCTTTGCCAGTGTACGTATTTTTTTTTATTTTTTGTATTATATGTACGAGGTATTCCACGTCAAATCGACAATTTTGAACGTAACTCTTTTCAATTTTGCTTAACTTTGTTTCGGTTTGATAAATAAGTTTGAAAAGAAATTACCAAAATGTTTTTGGTTGAGTAATGTGAGAAAAGTTTTAGCAAAATTAAAAACGCTCGGGTTTAAAAGTCGTTGATTTGACGTAGAATGCCTCGTATATATGTAAGTCATTATCATTTTAGGTAAATTAATTTTTTTATAATTTAACAATGGACATTTTTCGAATTGATTGAAAAATTTGAAAAAAATCATAAAAATGATTTTAGTGAAGTAGTGTGACAAAGATTTCGATGAAGTTAAAAGGGGTCGGGTTTAAAAGTGGTTGATTTTACGTAGAATACCTCATACATATGTAAGTCATTATCATTTTAAGTAAATTAATTTTTTTATAATTTAACAATGGACATTTTTCGAATTTGAAAAAAATCATAAAAATAGTTTTAGTGAAATATTGTGACAAAGATTTCAGTGAAATTAAAAGGGGTCGAGTTTTAAAATAGTTGATTTTACGTGGAATGCCTCATATATTAATCATTATCATTTTTGATAAATTAATTTTTTTATAATTTAACAATAGACATTTTCCGTTTTCCTTTTCACAGATCTGTGAGGGTGGTACCTGTAAAACCGTGACATGGTCTCCGCGAAATTGGGGCTCAATCACCGCTATTTACCAGTGTTAAAACAGTTATTACAAACAAAAAGACCTTGATAAACTTATCACGATATTATTTGTACACGATACGTAACGAGATTTGTCTTTTATCCGATTATAGCGTTTGTAATACGAAGTGCTAAGAGAGTAAAAGAGAAAAATAAATAAAATATTCCTAACAGGATGAGCGAGTGTGCGTTCTTATTCTCGACGATGAAAAAGAAAACAACAAAAATAAAACATATTGAAATAAATTAAATTTACATTCGAACGCCCTATACCATTCCTCGATGTAAGAAAATTTTCGGCAAACGTACGGCGTACGAAGGGATAGCGGTACGAAAGCTTTCGATTGTCCACTCCCCGTACCTCTTCGGCTCTTCTCCTGCAACGGAGTCAAAGCGTACGACCAAAAGTTCCAGTTGTAAGGGTAAGTGTCTCTCAATGTTCGAGGGGGTTTTCGCGTTTACATCCCTCGTAGCGAATCGTGATTCTTCCTACGTCCCTAGGACCGTTTCTGCCTTCGCCCCTAACCCCCCCCCCTTAACCGTCTCACTTTCTCTCCATTCACCGAGCTCCACGAGACAATCGAGCGATTGTTCCACCGGCGTACAATCGCGAGACTATCGCGCGAAATCGACCTTCCAAAACCTAAATATACGAAGAGTTTGCCCCTCGGTAATAACCGGCGTGCGCGGAAGGAGCAGCTTGAAAGGAGCTTTCTCAACGTCGGCGTCGAATTAATACGATCGCCGATCGTTTCACTTTATTCTTCTTATATTCTATTTTATAATAATTCTCGTTCGATCAATTATCGAAGATATTTTGAATAAACAATCTTTGAATAGTTTGTCGCTGTTCTTTGTTCTTCTTTTTCTAAAGATTAAAAGTGCGTTGAATCTCGAGGCACGAGCTGAAAAGAGGGAACGTGACGTGGCGTCGGCGAGCTGTGCACACAAGTTCTGTGCCGAGAAGAAAGAAAGAAGAATTAAAAAAAGGACGGTGTCGAAGTAAAGGGTGGCCGAGCAGGTTCCTTTTATGCAAAGAGTACATAACCGATCCCGTCCAGCGTTGACAAACACACCTCGTACCGTTCTCTCGTGTTTCCAGCGAGCAACAACGAGAGAGAAGGTCTCGCACGAATTTTTCCAACCCCAATTTTTGCACGATCTCATCCCCTTTACGCTCTTAACCACAACCTTTTCCCGGAGATTTTACTTTCCATCTTCGTCTCTATTTCCCTTCAATGTATTTTTCACCCCTTCTCACACCAGTCCCGCCTCTTTTCCTCACAGAATCACGACACGGGTTAATTTTGTATTTTTTAATCACCACCGTCTCGTTCAACTTTCCTGTCTCCTCGCTGTTTTCCTTGTTTATACTTTTAGTCGAAAAAAAAAAAATGTTTAAAAAAATGTTAAATCCCGAGCCTGCTTCAAGGGCTGACCTACCCCCAACGACCCTTTTTCCTCTCTAGTTCGAGCCTCACTCGACCGTACGATCACTACCACGACCCGTACCCAACCTTCGACTCTGTATGGACGTGAAAAAAACTTTTCCCGTTAGGGGAATAACGCGTTTAGCAAATAATTAAAAACTTGGAAACGAGCAAGCCGCCGCCGTCGACGTCGTCATTTACCAGTGCGGTACAGAGTAGATCCTCCACTAGTATTACGGCTACTGAAAGCCAAACTGCCCTGACGTAACATCTGTGACTACTATTTCCTAGTCGTCCGGACGTCGTTTTCGTCGTTCCGAAACGCCCTCAGCTACCGACATTATGCCGAATGGAAAATTATGAATAATTTATTTTCCCAACTCGCGGACGATTCTTTTTATCGTTATCACGCACTATCGACGTGATTAATGAACGAATCTTGAAATTCTTATTCACGACGCCCGGAATTCATCGTCGCGTTGAATCGGTCATTTGCATGTACGTCACAATCTTTTTTTGTTGTCGTTAAATATCGAAAGATATATGTTTGCATGTATATATATACATACATATATACGTATATTAAGTGCAAATTTATAAACATGTACAAAATGAGAAGGCAACTACTAAAATATCGTAGCTCGATGAGAATTTAGCTTCAGGATTGTCGCGAAAGAGTTTTTCTAACGTGATTATAAACGTAATTCTATTATAGCGCGATAGTGTGTAGTAAATGTTACGAAGTGATCCAAGTCCGTTCGTCATTGGTTAAAACTGTTTCTTATGAGAAACTTGACAGCGAGTGACAGCAGCATCATGAAGATGACGAAGAAGAGAGCTACTATTATCCCACCGTACCCTAGAAAAAAAAACAGAAATAATAATTATCGAGACGATAATGAGTCTGTAATAAATTAATAATTATCGTAGCTTACTATACGAAAAATCATTGGGAGTTTTCGCTCCAACAGCTGCCTCGTTCTCGAATGATCTTGTGAACAATGGCCTCGTTGGTGTCCTCACGACGTGTATCGCCCTCTGTTGATGCGTATAAGCAGGTCTATATCGATCCGGACTCGGACTCGCTGAAAATTCAATCGAAATTCATGAATTTGATTAGATCGATCGAACTTTAATCGATTCCGATCGAAGTATTGATTTCTTACACGATGGCGATATGCTCAATTCTGGTGACCTGGAGTTTGGTGAATGGACGGAGAGATAAGATTTGGCCAAAGGTGAGAGCTCTATCGGTGGATAGGGCGTTGAAGGATAAGTGAAGGTTAATCTATTGTCATTGTAACCAGCCGGATGTGGCATCGGATACGGCACAGTTGACGTTACTTCCGACGCCCAACCGATGTGATGCGGTGGTATCGACGATTCGTAAGACGGTGGCGCGTCATCGTTTTCAGGCAGACCGTGGTAACGATTGTTGATGACATTCGCGGTAGAAATCATCGTCGCGTTTCTCGCTGATCCATCGGTCACGTCGCTCGATAAATTCCACCCTGGACCGTTACTCGTCCTATTGACCTCTGGCATTGTTCGTGGCGGTTCTGTTAATCTAGGGACACGTCCTCTCGTCTCGGAACTCTTAGGACTCTCTTGCGTAAAAGGTTCTTGATAATTTTGTCTTCGTTCTCTCATCACCGGACTCCCCGGAATATTTTCCACCACGAAACGCTCCTCCTCGGAATTTTGTCTTCTCCCTCTTATCACTGGACTACCCGGCAAACATTCCACCACGAAACGTTCCTCCTCGTCATGTTGACGACGTCCTCTCATCACCGGACTTCCGGATATTTCCTCCACCAAAAACGGCTCCTCCTCGCCATTTTGCCTCCGCCCGGTAGTTTCTATAACGAAACGAATGTTTTCAATTTTCCTGCTTAACCAGATTTAAATATCTTACAATTATCGTCAAATTTTGCATCGATTACTCATCGTTGAATTTGAAACGTTTTCAAAATACATATTTTTTCCTCGTGCGAATATCCAAATTCGGAACAGCTTATTGGCTCAAGTGCAAGAACTCACTCACTCCCACAATTTACGATTACTCTTATCGCGTAAATTCCAATTACAAAGATTGCATCTCAAAATTAATTTAAAAAATTGAACATTAAACATGAAAAAAAAAAAAAAATTCATCGCAATGAAACATCTTTCCTTATCTCAATCCTCGACTCGAGCGACATGTTCGAATCCCGTGGCTAGATCTTATCGTTGTAAACAATAACACGTTCAAAAATAAAACAAAAATATCGTATCGTCGAGCGAATCGGCATTGAACTTTGCGTCGATTTTGCATCGTCGATCGTTTTTTTTATTATCAACGCTCTTCCCTCTCCAATTCACAATCCTCGTTTACAAAAATACTTAGTGTGCATCTACGACGTTTAACGCTCGTCACGTTAATAATGTCGAGGCCTCGAGCGTCGTCGATTTCAATTCCATTCGAGGCATAACGGTTCATTTTTATCAAACAGTCTAGCCAAGCGCGATCCTCGTATGTGTGTAAAACGAAGCCGAAGCTACCACGCTTGTGTGCATATGGCAAGAGCCGATGGTCTTCAGCATCGTGTTTCAGGCCGCTCTCTCGCGCGCCCGAGCAGTTTCGTCGTCTGCTTCGTGCTACGTTCCATTTTCACCGGCGCTATAGGCAACGGAGCTCGTTTCTTTCAACTTCCATACATACATATTCCCTCGGTTTCGTATGCACGCGCGCACGCACGAAAGCACACACACACACACACACACACACACACACACACACACACACACACACACACACACAGCCACACACAGCCACACACAGCAGCCTCGACACTTTTTTCAAAGCGAACTCGAACCTCGATGGAACGTAGCACGAATCGATTCAAGGACTCGAGACGTTTCTCGCACGCGCGCGATTTAGAATATTAAATAAATATTCCTCCTCTTATTTCATTGCTCTCTTTTGAAAAAAAAATTTTTTTTCACGTTTCACCTTCTCAAATTAATTCGCGACACTACCGATCGTTCCACGACGAATTTTGTTATTATCTTTATCGTTATTTCAACGAATTTTTGTATACGATTACAGAGATAAGACATCGATATTTATATTGCAACGACGAGAAAGAAATTGGAAATTAAAATACGAACGTCTGTCTTTAGCCGAACGAGTCGACATTTCTCCATGCCGCATCGGGCCGTGACGACTTGTCAGAGCAAACTGTCTTGCCTTCCCGCGTTCCTATTAATCGTGACCCAGACCTACAAGCGGTACGACCGCTCACTTCTCGCGCAGTAATAGCAATAGCCTCGTGAGTAAACGCAAGTAGGAGATACGCGATTCGGTAAACGAGAGACGAAGAAAAAGAAACGATAGCTGTTAACAGTATCACTTGTGAACTCCGCGCACTCGCGTCTCTCTCTCTCTCTCTCTCGCTCTCTCGCTCGCTCGTACGAGCAATTCGTACTTTTTTTTATCAATTCCGCGAGTATCGAATGAAAGATACGACGAGAGAGGGGAGACAAAAAAAAGCAACAATAAAAAATACGGTAGCGAATATCTGCGCGAAAATACGTCGTAACTTTGGGCGAGATTAAATATTGTTCGAGAAACGTGAGATTTTTGTTAAACAACGAAAAAACGCGATTATTATCGAGGAGGTTCTACGCTAGTACGCGCAACTGTGTGCCCGAGCGTGTACTAACTCTCGCGATCTCCGGCATGGTTTGCACGCACAGAGACCACCTTTGTGACACGAGAACGTCCGAGAGACGGGGAATGGTGGTGGGGTTTTAAAACTAAAATTACTCAACGATTCGTAGTGCGAGTCTCGTCGAGACTCCCCGTACATCGATCAGACATTCATAATTTGTCGCGATAATTCACGGTGCGAAACGTGAACGCTTTATTTGCCAAACTCTCACCTCGCCTGCTTGCATATTCATTCACGACTGTCGATTCTCACGCGTTTTGAAAAAATGTGGTTTTTCGTTTGTTTTTGTTTGTTTGTTTGAAAACTTAGAATTGCTATCTTCGCGGATTCTTATTTTTATTGTTTTTTTTATTGAAACGTTCGAATAAATTTGCAGCGAATATCGCGAATGATTCGACACACGATGTGACGAGATAAATATTATGCGGTCTGTTATTTGCATCGTGGAACGACGAAAATCGTTCGTTTATTGTTCCTCGTCGCGGTAAACTCAGCTATCGTTTGAAGGATCGAATAATATTTTTTTTTCTTTTGTCGTTTTACGTACAAACGTTTTCGGCACGTATTCCAGACGTGACGGGTGGGAATTTGTTTTTCAAATATTTTTGTTGTTTTGTTTATTATGACGGTTTCTTCTCTTTCTTCCTGTTTAATTATCATTCTTGAGATAAATTTGCATACGCTTTGAGAATATCGATGTCTAGACGATCTCTGGTATTTCGTCCGATCGAAGAGCACGGAGCTCTATCGCTTCCAGTGACGATCTTCGAGAAATTAAAATAAACAAATTGAAGAAATTGAAATAGTTTTAAAAAACCAGGAAAATCCCACCCTCGATCCTCGACCCTCCCCAAAAAGAAAAAAAGACGATTTTCATGCTTCTCTTCTGTTTTCCGTTTGTTTTATTCCCAAGATAAAATAAGCGGCAACAACCGAGAGTAATTGTCGGGGCATTAAAGTACGGGGCGACGTAATTACCAGAGAGGGAACAGAGAACACCCCAAGAGCCTCGAGTACCAGAGACTGCCGAGAAGATAGAATGCACTAGGAGTTATCAGTGGAACATGCGGCAGCGTGTGTACCAACTCGTGGTGAGTCGCGGCGAAAAGGTGGCGAAGCCATTTCGAGACGAGCTTTGGTACACCCCGACGTAAATACGGGTAGAAATTTTGGCAAGTGGCGAGAGTATTACTCGCTTTCTATGACTCCCCATGCACTTCCGGTTCATGAAGAAAATGTAGATTTGAACTTTATTCGCAGACGCAAACAAAATTTACATTTGGACCAATGAGAAAAATAATTATGTTTTATTAATGACAGTGTTATCGATAATTTGGTTATAATATGAAAAATGATTATCTTCTGTACGTCGGAAATAGAGAAACGTTGGTAAATTGGTTAAAGGTTCGACCGACGAAGTATAACGCAGTGGTCGATGAACCGACAGGACGAAGGGTCGAACGTATAACCGCATGGAGTCTGCAGTGTAAAGTTAAGTTGTAACAGCCATACGTCTACTTCATCGTGAGAGTGGAGGGTAAGCGCTAACGCAAGTACACGAGTTCATCTTTGTGTCTATATATATATATATATATATATATATATATAAGGACACGTGGCAAGAGAAGGATGATAGAGGACCGAGTACTGTATCTCACGAGCGCAAAACGACCAAACTAAACTTAACTGTAAGTGCAGTTTCAAATTGCATTATGATCAACTGGAAAGTTCATAAATTTTCGCCCCCTGCCATGTTGGACTCTATTTTCTCTCGGGAAAAACGTCTTTTACAAATGTCACGTCGTTTCTGTAAGACAAATCTCAAAAAAATAAAAAAAATCAATCGTTTTTTAACGATAATATAAATTCTAGTTTTTTATTTGAAACATTTTCCCCAATTTGTGACGAAATCGATAGTTTTGATTTGTTTTCGGAAGGTAATTGCATTTTGATCAACTGGAAAGTTAATAAATTTTCACCTCTTGCCATGATGGATTCTATTTTCTCTCAGGAAAAACGTCGTCTCTGTAAGATAAATCTCAAAAAAATAAAAAAAAATCAATCGTTTTTTAACGATAATATAATTCCTAGCTTTTTATATGAAACATTTTCCCCAATTTGTAACGAAATCGATAATTTTGATTTGTTTTCGGAAGGTAATTGCATTGTGCTCAACTGTCTATTTTCTCTCGATAAAAACATCTTTTGCAAATATCACATTATCTCTGCAATAAAAATCTCAAAAAAATAAAAAAAATCAATCGCTTTTTAACAATAATATAATTCCTAACTTTTTATATGAAACATTTTCCCCAATTTATAATGAAATCAATAATTTTCATTTGTTTTCGCAAGGAGTAATTAAGCAATAGTGACCTCACGGCAACAGCGTGGATACTGATTTATATCTCCAAACGTATGCACGACTTGTTGTAAAATACAATCCCGTGGT
>JAPYZU010001875.1:0-15251 GCA_030523005.1 Tryphoninae sp. B BG-2022a
AATATTTATTTCAAACGGAACACTTTCCCCAGTACTCAGCCGCCCAGAAATAGTCAGCCTCACAGGACCCAATAGTCAGCCTACTACATTGTTATTACAGTTTTGGCATGTGAAGGGTCAATGTGCTGTTTTCATAAAGTTTGCCACTAAATTCACTGCATTTTACGTGGTACCATGCGGACCAACCTCACTTTTTTTCGAAAACTATTAATCCGTGGTTGAAACTCAGCCGCAATGCAAATTTTCATAGATAGATCTAATCTTCACATTTTTTGTCGAGTTTTGGGAAGATGGTAGAAATGTAGCTACGGGGGGTCCACCGGAACCAGTTCAATTTTGAAAGTAGTCTATGAGGAAAAAAGTCTGGGAACCTCTACTCTAGGCTATGTTCGGGCTTGAGCTCTACGTAAGCACTACGTGTACCGTCCGCTCGCTGGTAAATCCTACTGTATCTCTGAAACTAAGGTCCGGCCCATCTTGAACATTATATACTTTTTCGTTCAAAAAGAACCCTACTATTTTATAAATTTTTTTTATAAACAGCGAAGGTGTCGATCTTGGAAGAACCTTAAAAAATTGTTATGAACTTATTAATTTTATTAAAAACAAAAAATATATTCTTACAGTACGCAGAAAATGTTTTAAAAATCATTCCTGACTTTTTAAAATCGCTATATTTCTCGCGAAAATAAAAACCTGGGAATGTCGCCACGGCGGTAACCACGGTACAAATTTGAGCCCCTATTGCTAGGGAACTATTTGAGCTAGAGCCTTAAAATTTTTGCTGAAGCTTCACTATCAATAGGACTATCGACCATAAAAGTTTCAAGATGAGTACAAAACTTTTATGTTTTAGGCTGGATGACTTCATGCGAAATGCCTCATATGTAAACGACAAAATATGCCGGTCCTCGCATATATCGGTTTTTTATAACACTTGAAGCCAACACACACGTAAAAGAATACGACGGTTGCAATCGTTGATTTTTTGTGATCAATAGGGCACCTTGAATTGAAAAGCTCACCGGAATAATAAGCATTCAGGTATAAAGTCTAGAAAAATCGAGATATTCGCCGGGCGCGCTGGACAAATGGCAGCTATCGAAATTCTGACGATGTCAAACTTCAACGATGTGACGTATTATTGAAGTCGAGTAGTAGACTATTACGTTTCTTCCATATTCTCAAAATAATAGAAAACTCAAAATTCAATACTTAAAAAATATTTCTCGTAAAATCAGAAATATACACATACATAAAAAGTCTCGGTATTGCGGCGCAAAATAGACTCTAAGTTCACTAGCACGGTCATCATCGAACCTCCTTAAATGCTTTACATTTGCTTTAGTTTCATGTGAAATTTGATCTTGTTTATTTTTTTGACGACCATCTATCCTTTAGTCGTCGCTATTTTTTAGCTCTTGATGGGACTGATTTCGCTGTGCCCAATGGTTTATTTGTATAAACCATTTGGCACAGATTGTTCGTCTTTCAAGACGAACAATCGCCCAATTGATTACAAAGGAGAGGAGAAGAGAGATCGTACGAGGACATAATCGTAGTGTCATCGCTGTTCAAAAATATAGAAAATTGATCGAAAATGCACGTATAACGATAGGAGGTAACACGCAGGATGGAGTAAAACGTGTCACGGATAAGGAATACGATACAATCGCCTGTGCAGTCATCCGGGCACTTCGCCATCGAGAGTGTAGATACACATACTACAATTGTGTATGGAGAAGTTTGTGGTACATACATCTATAGAGAAATGCGTTTTGCGCGTTGCCGAGTGATACGTGCCACTGAGTACAATGTGCGCGGTCTCCGAACGGGGCTCAATGTTTAGAGGCATTTTGCGCGCCGTTACGCTCGATTTCCGCAATGAATAAATCGATGGCGATTCCCCGGTCTGGGATTCTATAGTACAAACTCCACTATGCGGCCTCTCTCGCTCTGTCCTTTTGGTTCGACACAGAGACTGCGAGAGAGAAGGAGTGCGTGCATGTGCATGTGCATGTGCATCTGCACGTGCATGTGCGTGCGTGCGTGTGTGTGTGTGTGTGTGTGTGTGTGTGTGTGTGTGTGTGTGAGAGAGAGAGAGAGAGGGAGAGCGACAGGTACGATAAAATAAGCGAGGAAATATATACGTCGAGTTTTTTTCCACCACAGATTCGATGGACTGGTGAGTGCCGGACTTTTGAAGAGGAGGATGGGTCCATCCCGGTGCTATACTCCGACCGAATATTTTAGTACATATCCCTCCATGAGCGAGAGCTCCGTTCGCACGGAAACTGTCCCAGAAATTCGTGAGAGAGGTAGACAGTTAGGACGATGCCAATATGTCCAGCTGTCGGGGAACGTCGAATGGAAAAAAATCAGTTGTGACAACAATGCGATTATTGTTGACACGCGAAAAAAAGTTTACGTGCGATTTTTACTCGTGCGCGCATGTGGGTGTGTGTTTGTGTATGTGAAAAACTTGTAAAAAAATCCCTTGAAACTCTCAATCATCCCGAACATGTACAACGCTAACTCAATTTGTAGATCGTCCGTTTTACCACAGCGGGCACTGATAATCAAATTTCACAATAGGCATGGGTAAGCGGAGAAGAGGGACTGCACACCGGGGATAGTAAAAGGATGCCAATATTAAAAGGAATCAACCATCTGGCACAACAGGCTAGATATATACGATGGTCCCTGGAACATGTTCACTACATGTTTACAGTACAAAAATTTCATAGGGTAAAACACCCAGTACTCGGCCAGCAACCAGTAGTCGACCTTATATCAGTGGGAAGAGCGCGAAGTATTGTATATCTTTTGTGCCCTTCCCACTCATACAAAGTATAGGCAGAGCCCCTCTACGGATTCCTGGCTGAGTATTGAGTGTTTTACTCTAGTTATATTGCAATGAAATAATGAGTTCCTCGAAAAGAAATATTAACCCTTTCATTACAGGTGCCGCCGTGGGTACGGGTGCCGACTATAGGCGGCGAACGCCTATGTTCATACAATATACTCATTTTCGTGTTTTTTCTATAATACGATGTAATAGTTGTTCTGTAGTTCTTAAAAGAGTGTACATACAAGTCAATCACAAAGTGGCGTTGAAAAACGTTGATCCGAATATCGAAGACTACTGACGAGCAAAGTGTATACTTCGCGGCGCGGTGACCCGTATAGGGGTGTCACTCCGGCGGCGCGGACTGCCATAAGGAAAGGGTTAAATACGAGTTATTACCATACAATGGGAAAAAGTTAATCTCGGTGGTGCATAACTGTCGTCGTTAACGTCTTTCCGTAAGTAAGCCGTTGTTATTTCAGCGGCATCAAGGCATCGAAAGTTTACTTTGAAATTTCAAAAGAGTTTTCTCGTTCGTCCTTCGTTGGCGATCTTATATGAAATTGTTATAGCATAGATTGTGATAAGATCACAGGGCAGCACTGCCAGAGACGAAGGAAAAATAATAAAAAGTGAACGTCGCAAGGCCCAATACGGAAAAAATGCGCTGGAAAAGTGGGATAGCTATTTTAGGGAGGGCGTAACAAAGTAGGGAACAAAAGAAAGTGCTTTGAGTTATCACTGAATGGAGTCTCTTTTTTAGACGCGATGGTATGAGATATGAGTGATATTGTGTACGAAAATCAAAACTGTGATTGCTATATTATAGCGTGGACCGTTTTTTTGGGTACAAGAGCAAACAAAATTGAGTGCCAGGAAGAATGACGGAATGAATGAAGTAAATAAACAGTAAGATGAGGAAGCAAATAAATAAGAGAGGGAAGGAGATTCTGATGACATTTACAATGTAGGGGTGGGTTGAGGAAGGAGTCAGCAGGGGAAACGAATCATCGACCACCTTTGCTTACTATCGCAGATTTATAATTCCATGTTTGTCTCCTGCAGTAACCACTGCGTTTCATTCCTCGGACGGAAAACCAAATATTGTCGCTGGCTTTGATTTTCATCTATTGACTGACTTTTTAAGAACAATGTCCATGTTACTTTGATAGATTAGCAATAATGCAAACTAACTTGAACAATGAATAAAGAATGATCCCGGACATATTTTTGGTTAACAACTAATTTTTTAGCACGGCATATTTTAAATTAGCAAAAAACGATAGTTTCCTCGAATTGTTTACCGACGTGTCTGAATCTCCCAAATTCACTCGTCGAGAGTTTTTGAGGATTGTTTGTTAGTTTCACTGAGTGTCCGTATACATGACTAAATAATGCGTGATAAGACTGCGAGTATTCGTGCGAAGTATTTCTGAATACTGGTGTGAATTTCGAGTTATCTTTTATTATTTATCATTGTTATTATTGTGTTTGTGGAATACAGTGTAATAAATTATACGAGTGTACATCTCACTTGTTATGCTACACTACCGTTCGTAGCATCTATATTTTAACCTCGCATAGTCATATTATACACGCACTCTCGTGGTCCGGGAATATAGCACATCTACACCCATCCTTTGCTTCCAATTGCTCCCTCTTTCCCCCTCAAGCAATTTTTCTCGCTGGCAGCCATGAATTTTAGCAATGTTTCGCTCTGTTCTCACCGAGCTTTCTCGCCCGTCCATTACGAAGACCCTTTATCCTCGTTAGACTCTCATCTCTTACTGTGCTCCATATCTCGTTCTTTTCTCCTTCGCTTGCTTTTGTTATATACCTCTCGGAGTAGCATTTATGTGGAGCATTCCAGTCCAAATTGACAGGTCCCGCGAGCCTCGAGCTCTGGGATTTGTCCCCAATTTTTTCTGTACGATTTCCCTGACGACGACCTGAAAAGGCATATGGGTTTGTTGTTGACTTCTTTGGCCAAACCTCATTTAATAACAACTTTTTGAAAAAACTCCGACGACGCGCGAGATTGGGAACGATTTTTAATTTCAAAAAGATTCTGAGCCATTTGCTGTTAAATATTAAGAATTTTGCGCCTTATTGCAAATTAAGATGGCAGAAATAACTGAGATGCCCCATACACATACACAAAATTTTCTATTGTAATTTCACCAGGCCTCGAAACCAGTAATAACTTTCCAGGGGAAAAACCATGAAAGATTATAGCCATAAAAATTGTATTTTTATGGCTACAATTCTGCCTACAAATGTAATTTTTGAAAGATTCTTCACCTACAATGTAATTTTCGGCGTGCCTATAGGGTTGTAGGGGAGACCAGGACAGAATGGGAAATACTACGGGGCAAAACGAGAACATGTTTTAGTTGGGCTAGCAACGTTCACAAATATGAACTTCATCGTCTTCTTCATCAAATCCAGGACAGGGATTATGGGCCCACCCTTGGCACACACTACAGATTAGCCATTCTGATTATCCAGTTGACTGCGAGTATAATTACCTACAGTAGATGCAAGCGCAATCGTCATCGTCTTCCTTTTGTCATGAATCGATTTCCATCTCACATTCTTCCTTGTGTTTCCTAATTTTATTTTTACCACGTATGCTGCATTTTTTTTCTTCTTTTCAACTATCTGGGGCAAGATGGGAAGTATCCCGTTATGCCCCAATCGTATTGCCCCAATATACATATGTTCAAATAAAATTAGTCACTTCTAACCTAAAACAGGGAAAGCGCTAAACTCCACCGAATATCAAAATTTAGTACTGCAGCTATAGTTTTTGGTTGGAAATACTGTTAAAAATTGACTACTCATCTTACAGCACTATGTTATTTATCCCTAAACTTTGCAACACTATGAAGAAATACAGTTTTCTTTCATCATATAGCCAAAACACGCAGCGACACGTTTTCCTGCAGCTGACTGACGTGAGGGGACTTAAGTTCATTCGAGTGACACGTTTGGTGGCGCTGTTGCGTGTACGAGTCACGCACACTAGTGCATTTCCCATCCTACCCCAAACTTCGTTTTGCCCCGATCTCCCCTAAGCACTGACATTAATGAAAACTATTGACATCGTATGGGGAACTCCGGACACCAACTTAATATTGTATTAATAATTTGGTTGGAATTAAATTATGTTAAAATTTACCGCTTTAACGTTGCGCAGATATAATTTGTTACTATGCACATTTCAATACAAAATCTGACTTGTAATTGTAAGGGATGAATACACTGATGAAAGTGAAATCTAATAACGCCGCGTAGCTTAAGAATTGTTGTACGTGCGAGCTCTATTGTTTTAGTCGATACTCGTTATATAATGTTTATTTGAGAATAACGTCCATAATCAATAACGAGATCTTCCTCATCAAGGGGTAGAATTTCCTTTTCCCTATGTGTGTCTCATACGTGGCGTTGGTTCATAAATTTTAAGGAATTTGACAGTACGATATTCTCTCGTCACCAATCACAGATGGTTTTTTAATATGCGGAAAATGGATTTGGTCAACCCATGAAAAATGAAGATTATCGTTTAAAATGTTTGTAAAAATAATATTCGTATTTTAATGGGGAAAGCTAAATCATGATGAAATAAAATGTGCAGCAAAGACAATATTCCCTTTTTGTTACGCAATAATGATTCATGCACTGTGCTGCTAAACGAGCTAATTGCTTTTTCCAAGAACCGATGTTTTATTAATTAAATCAAATATGTAACTGTTGTTAGTAACCAATCACAGGAGATATCAATGTCAATGCCAAAGAAACTAAACTCAAACGGAAGCTTTAACTATCCTTAAGCATCTGCCAACAATTTAATTAGGGACCACTTTCCTACTAATTATAAGAAATCAGTTATAATTTCAACCAACCTTGCAATGCCACTACCATTGCGCAACAAAATCTGCAAAGTATTCTCGTATAATAAAGTTATAAGATCCCTTTAAGTATAAATTGCAAACTCAACAAGAGTAATATCAAGATTGTAAAACTATCTTACTGATAATGAAAGTCAGCAGACTTTTACTTTGAAAAATTATCAGTTTGGGAAATGAGAATGGAGCACCCTGTATGTATGTGTATATATTTGGGTCGGTGTGTGAAGGTGTATAAATATAACTCCCTGGAGAACACAAACCAGATGCATCAGCAAGCATAATACGGTTCCCTTGGACACATCGAGGTAGAACACGATGAGCCGACCATGCGGTCTCCGGCATCATCAGACGATCCTGTCGTACGTTTATCACTACTCAGTACGACGTCAGGTCTCCTGCTTCGCAGCTATAGACCCTTTATCACAATATTGCGTACCTCAGTCCTGGGGGCTTATCAGAGCGAGACTCGCATGCTTGTTTCCGTGCTACTTCCCACTAAACCGCGGGAGACCTGTACTATACATACCGGACCTGCATATGTACATATATACACGCTTTCTCGACTATTACGTTACCTCTTCACAACTGAAGTATTGTTATGCTGTTTATCGAGGAATAAGGTATGGCGGCGAACGAGGGAATTCAAGTCAAGCCCGAGTGAAATTGAAGATTCGATGGACCCTACCGGCCCTTCTAGGCTTTACCCGATAAGAAGGTACGAGAATCGATCTAAATATAAATTCAACACTCGACATTTTTATATGCACGGTATCACATCTTGCGATTGTTTTCGATATTGGAGCAGCCTTAACCCTTCAGTACAGGCCTCTTTGCTTACTGAAAAAATGTATTGAAAAGAAAAGAGTAAACCACTGAACAGACTTTAAGTCGACCACGCTTTATCGACGCAGTGAAAAGTCAAAGTGAAGAGCATCTGTACAAATATGCTCTTTTCTAAAAGAAAAAAAAAATGCGCATATGTCGTTACGATTATCTTTGTGGACGGGCGTTCGTTCGAATGTTCGCCTTAAATGCAAATGTCACTTCAACCCTTCAGTGCGCGGCTATTTAAATTTCAGATGCAATTAGATTCATTTACACGGCTGGGTCGGTCGACAATTATTCTCCTCGGTGTATATAGAATGAGAAAAGTGGGAGGGAAGAGAGGGATCGCGAGAAAGGGAGAGAGCGGATAAAGGAGAAAGGAAAGAGGTATATTTCGGTCGTAAGTTAGAAGAAATGAGAATTTTTTGAATGAATCGTATTAGGTCACGTGTGATCTCATTACGATGCTTTCTCCGTATTCGTGATGACTTTCTTTTACTACAAGAAACTCGCTCATCCAATAGACAAATTTTGTCAGCGATTTTACGATTTCTTTAGAGATTCTTATTCGCACGTTAGGCAAACGCCATGATAGAGTTAGTCTAAACATTGCAAGTTTATATGTCATTGCGTTACTATCATCAAATAATTTTTTTCTCTGTACAACTATCATATCAGTATCGTGCAAAAGTGTTACTGGTTTCTCTGCAGATGTTACTAGCCAAGTGCTGCTGAAAGTTCCCGAGCCCTCTGGGCATGGAACATTATACAAATTTATAACTTTTCTTCAACTTTACGTTACTGGCTAGAAAAGCAGGCTGAAACTTCACTAAACCAAACGAAGACTATTATCAGATTAACGATGATGAATATTGAAACATCTTTAGTCGTTAAAATTAGATTATACCAATGAATATTTCAAGAAATGAATTAGTTTTGCAAACGAACAATTACTATTAAAAATGTTAGGTACAATATGGTATTAAAAATTAAAAGTAATGGGACTATAAACATTCATTATTATAGCATATACTAAAATGAAAAACGGTCTGGCGTTTATTACAAAGATATACGCAAGAATAATATTCGTCGCCAATTCCTATGTTAAGAAATCCATGACGAGCGTAGTATGATTTCTCCAGGGTACGCGTCTCTATTCGTTTATTACATAACACTCGTGGATTGAATGATGTTTTAATTTATTTCAAATTGGCATGTACCCGATGTATGCGTATATGTGTGCAAGAGCGCATGTACACTTTAAATTCTGTTCATTTTCTCTTTATATACGTTATCAGCTGACGATTCTAAACGCGTTACTAGCATTCACGAAAATGGCAAAATGTGTACGTTGCGCCACTATGCTTGTTAACATTTCATGCCTACTCGTCACGTTTGAAAATTGTTGGAATGGAAAACAAAAACGATGCGTCGATCGGGAGTTTATACGTCATATGATGGCTAGCCGAGGCGCATACGGTTTATTGCCCAAAATACCATCAGTTGTGTTGGGAATTGTATGTCGTTGGAGCACAGCCTCGATTTCGTTATACAATTTTTCATGGCTGCTGTTGCAATGGCTTGTATCTGTAGCCCCGCACATTTCCCTTTTTCGTTCCTCCCCATTCTACATCCGTGAGCTTCGAAAAACGAAAAAGAACCAATGGGTGAAAAAGTGAATATCGCGAGAATGAAATAAAAGTAAAGAGAAAAAGAATTGGCTGTTCAATCGGTTGAAATGGCATAGAGGACTAGCAAACTACACGTTATGTTGTGACGAAAATTCACAGCGGAACGATATTCCTACATCGTAGCGAGATAAAAATGTGCTTACAATATAGCTTACAGAAGCTCTGAAAATCGTTACAGTTTTTCCAACCTTTGAACAGAAATGAATCAATAACCAAAAACGCGACAGGATCAAAACGAGCCATATACTCAGATGCGCGACTGCGAGGATAAAATAATTGCAAGAAGCACATGGTTGTATCTTAAGACCGTGGATTTTCCGAGTAGGTGAATAAATTCAGGTGGAAAACTCTAGATTGCACTCGGCTCAATGTTACTTAATTGTGCAAAATTGTGAGAACTGGGTATCAAATGAGGATACGTTTCTAGGGAAATAAAACGCCTTTACACGTCTTACAGGATTTAATCTGCGTAATATAAATGACATTGCTGAAAGGCTTGAGAGAGAGAGAAGCAGAGAGAGAGAGACAGACAGACAGTCAGAGAGAGAGAGAGAGAAAGAGAGAGAAAAAGAGAGAGACAGAGAGGGAGAGAGAGAGAGAGAGAAAGAGAGAGAGAGAAAGAGAGAGTCAGAGAGAGACAGAGAGACAGAGAGAGAGAGAGAAAGAGAGAGAGGCGGAGAGAGAGAGAGAGAGAGCGAGAGAGGGAGGCACAATTGGATCGTGGCACATGCGACGAACAAGTACTTAAATGTGCTCGGAGGCAACCCGACCACTGTCACCATCACTGAAATATACATGTATGAGCTCTCTTCTCCATTGGTGGGGTGGTATATAGGCAGTCGTAGAGAAGCGCGTGCGATGAGCATGTCCTCATCGTGCCATATGCATTCCGCTCGAGGCGTTGTAACCACACTTCTATGTAGATATCATACATGGCCTGTCCCTGGAATACGAACTGTCCCCGGAATATGAGAATATCTGAACGAACCAGCAGGCTACAAGCCAGTTTTCGACCGAGGAAAACTGTTGAACCTTGTAGGATAGTCGCGAGGGTTTTCATGCGGGTTTCCCGCCTGGAGCCTTGCGATAAGGAGAGAGACACGAAGCTTCGATCGTTATTAGGTTGGCTGGTTTAATCTTCCTTTGTCACATCTCACTCCCATCACTCCTCCACCCATGAAGACATATTGTTAATTTCCTGACAGGATATTATTGGGAATTACAAAATGAGTGATCATGGAATTGTCTCAGAGATTGGGGGAAAGATCAGCAACGCTCGACAAAAGTTGAAACCTTGAGAGTTGATTCTGCGACATCTGAACGGCCAAAGAATGAACTATTTTGTACCCACAGTTGGCCGCAAACTATCGTCGTCATATATTTGGAGAAGGATATAACATACAGCGTGAATCGCATAGGGTGTCGCACAGCGAATTCTGAGGTATATGAGGCCATTACAAACAAAAGTTGCAAATAAACATTAGGACCATTGTTAATAATTTAGGAGATATAAATATTTAAAGTTGGTCCAATCAGAGCGCGCCGAGAAACGTTGAAGCCGCCCACCCCCATCTAGCCGTAGATATAGCATAGATTAGGGCGTTACATTTGGGTTTGCAAAATTCACGCACACGTACACGCACACGACCACCCACACACCCACAGAAGATGTAAATCCGACCGTACAACATCTACGTAATACATCTCAGTTAACGCTAATGCCGACGGTATTGTACATTTGAAGCCTTACAATTCGAAAAGTAATTGATGAAAAAACATTTAATCAGCTACAAGAATATGTAATAAAAAATAGGGGGTGTCATTAAAAAAAATGGAGGTGACCTTCACGTGACCTTCAAGTGACTCTTCAAGGTCAATTCAATGGTACCATCTAATAGTTTTTTCACAACCATAGAACTTTTGTCTGAAATATTTTTCTCTAAAATGCTTTATTTTTTAGATATTAGACCGTTTCCAAACATTCTAAACACCCTGTATATGGATCCGAGTGTATATATATATAAACAATATTGGACTGTTTCGACATGTAGCTGTATATTCATATAGCCCGTCGACATTCCACCGTAGGCCTACCTCAATATATAGGCAGACGGTCGAGCGGCGAAAGAGTGGGAACGAGAGAGGGAGAGAATGACCGCCTACCGCTACACTCGAGCGTAGTAGCTGAACTTGGTGGGAGTAACGACTCGGCTCTCTCTGTCATGCTTCTTACCTGTTCATTCATACACGATAACAATTCAAGGCTAGTCTTATTTGCGCACCAAATTAGCGTATTAAGCATCGGTACTACGCTACGCGTGAAATATTTAATTCTTATCAACGCTTTAAAATTTATGAGGCTAAAGTTAGCCGATGATATTTCAGCGGGCAGTTTAAGCATCGCATATTGGCTCCAAAAATGGTTGGATTAAAAAAAAACGCATAGCTCCGTATTCGCTATAATAAAACGATATTGGGGTATTTTTTTTGTTTCGGTGTTCCATGATAAATGTTCAATTTGCAGAGGTTTTTTATGTTTTTTTTTTCTATATTAAAATAAGTTTAACATCGCATATACGCCAGAAAAATTATGCAAAAGAAAATACAGAAATGTCCGGCTTAAAAACGATCATTTGAGGTATTTTTTATTTTTTTTTCTCACACAGTTAAGCGAATAGATGGAAATGAATGAATAAATCTTTAGCATACAATAACTTTGAGATGGAATGTCGCAACTACAAATTTTAAAATTGTATGGATTGGTGTTCACATTGTCTCGATGGGGTATTTTTTTCATCATGAAATCATTTTTTTAACATTTTAAAAATACATACTCAAAAAATTAAAAAAAATGGTTAACATAGCACATCTCAAGAGGGACATATTGCAGACGTAAAATTTGTAGATATGACATTCCATCTCAACGTTATTGTATGCTAAAGGTTTATTCATTCATTTCCATCTATTCGCTTAACGGCGTGAGAAAAAAATAAATAAAAATACCCCAAGTGATCATTTTTAACCCGGACATTTCTGTATTTTTCTTTTCTTTTTGCATAATTTTTCTGGCGTATAATGCGATGTTCTGGTGTATATTGCGATGTTAAACTTATTTTAGTAAACAAAAATTATAAAAAACCTCTGCAAATTGATCATTTACCATGGACACCGAAACAAAAAGATACCCCAACATCGTTTTATTATAGCGAATACGGAAATATGCGTTTTTTTCAAATCCAACCATTTTTGGCGCCAATATGCAATGCCGAAATGCCGCCTAGAATATCATCGGCTAACTTCAGCCTCATTAAAATTTATCGTTCTGAAGTTCTATTGGTGATATTAGGTTCGTATAATATTGTAAATGGAGGAAATAACGTCTGGTAATTAAAGGAATTATTTTAATTTTATTTCTTCTTTTAAAGTAATTGAGATGCACGTGGCTCGTATTAGATTGAATTGCAACGTGGCTGATAGATCGTATTAATTAATTTTTACAGTTTTTAAGCTATTAAACAATGTAAATTAATTTTCTTTTTTTCTTTTTGCGCAGTGAATTGATGAGCCCAGCTGGGCCAATCCGCGCCACATGGGGCTACGCTGGGCCAAGCTCAGCTAACGTGAAACGATTTAATGAGTAGTTGGGCGGTGACGTGGGGCTAATTGTGACTCGAAATAAGGTAAGAGTTTTTAACTAATATACTACACACTCTTCAAAGACAATTTTTTTATTCGTATTATTTATTATAAATATGTTGTAATGTTTCAGAAATGAGTCGATTTTAATGACAATATATAGGTGGTTGGACGGTGACATGGGGCAGAGTGTGGCTCGAAATAAGATAACAATCATTGTTCAATATTGTCACTGACAAAATATAATAATTTTTTCATGCCCTTATATTATTTTTTAATATAAAAATGTTTGTATTATAGAAACGAGCTAATCCGATAGGAACTACCTGTTTGCTCTTTGGTATTGGAATTATGCGAACAGAGAATTATGATAAGGTAAGAATCATTAAGTAATCGTATCCATTAAAAATTGTTTGCATGCATACGAATTAAATTTAATCATTTTTTCTCATTGTCCACAGTGAAAGTGCTTGGAAGCTAGGATGGTGTGGGAGGAAAGCTAGGACAACGTGGGAAGAAGCTGGGACAACGTAGAAACTTCACCACCAAAAATCTACAAGAACTTCAAAATGGTCTCGTTAATTTTGTATTCTCTCCAGCGTTCGTACCGTAGGACAAAAGGTCCGAAGCGGCACGATCGCTGGTTGTATTATTTTTCTATTTGGGCGTTTGCACAGGGACCACGAGTCAATTCGACGATTTCGAGACGTTCGAGTCTCGACATTACTAATCGACTCACAGGTGGCTTCCTTATTTATTCATGTGTTAGAAAAATCGGGCCTTCTTCTCGCTAAATTTGCAACATCGGCAACTAAATTATTCTTAAAAATAGAAAAATAAAGCCTCGTAGCTTTTTAATATTAAAAAAAAAAATTTTGCTCGAATCGCAAAATATATGTTGCTCTAAATGCCGAGAAGAACTCGCGTGGCAGGGCGACTTGATCCGAACGAAATTTTCAAACCCTTCACGTTTGATTATATTATCGAAATAACAAAATTTCGCTCTGTCTTGGTCGTCAATGCCAAAGGTTACTGTCAACTCTTCCAGCACGCGACTCCACTCTGGAGATTCGCACAGGCACTTTGCAATTCCGTGAGCGCGATTAGCGTCTGCTCATAAAGCGTAATCAATATGACTCCACTTTGGAGATCATTTATTAGTTGAGAACAAGTAGTGTCGAATATAGTACCGCGTTCGTACCTTCTGACAATGAGAGGTAGACAGGGATTAATTAAATTTAGTAAATTCACCGTACATTAATGAGAAGACATCGTTACCTATCTCGTACTTTATTTTTATTTTTTTTAAATAAAGAAAACCGCACCCATATAGAAATTAAGGAATTAAGCACGTTGTTTCTCACAGCCCCTTCTCATTTTTTCTCGACATTACGAACGAATTAATCAATTTTACAAAATACATGTTTCTATTGAAATATTTAAAAAATAAAATTTCTCGGTCGAGCTTCCCTCAACCACGAACCTTCTTGGTGAGCCTCCCTCATCTAGAAGGCAAATAGTTTGACTCATACGATACAATACATGAGCAACTATTTTGAATATATTCAAAGTTTTTAAATCGCGTGAGTAAAAATGCATTTGAAACATTTTAATTATTATCGAGAAAGTGGAATTGCACGAGAACCATACACAGGACATTTCAACTTAGAGCACTTGCCTTGCTCGTCGAGTCATTGTCAGTTATTAGGATTTTGTCCAGTCAGTTGAATCGTCATCGATTTTCAGGGTAAGTAATTATAAGCATTCAACTTTAAAATTTACAGCCATCGTCATCGCCATCATCACCGTTATTTTCGATCGCGCCTCGGTTCCCCAATAGCTTTCGCAGGACAGCTCCTGCAAAAGTCAACGGCGAACGAAGGCGAGATCGTTTTAGATTAAGAAATTTGTAAGTGTGAGAGCCTCCACCTTCCTACCAAGAGGTGGCGCCCACCCGGGTGATGGACCACGGGTAGGGGCCATGGATCCCTAGTTAGGTCGTACACCCGGTTGTGGAATGGACCTTGATGTCTGTGAATTAGAAATTGGGAATAAGGAATTGAATGTGGCGCATTTTTTTGGTGCTTTGGAAAGACGTGCTGGTACTGAGGATAGGGGGAATAGGCAAGAACCCTGAAAGGCGCGTAATTATTAAGTAACGTGAAGATTTATCTTCCGTGTGTGATGGTTAGGTAGGCAGGCTCAGGAATCGCTTAAAGAATGTTTTGATTCCTCGCCGAGCAATCGTTAATTCGTTTTCGCCAGATTCCACATACCTACAATTAAACGTCAAATTTGCGTGTTTTATAGACTTCAGGATCGAACGATTTACGAGGGTGG
>JAPYZU010001876.1:0-15000 GCA_030523005.1 Tryphoninae sp. B BG-2022a
TGTTTTTTTTTGGTCTTTGTTGTTGTTTCGTTATTGTTTGAGAATCGCACGTTAATGTACGAGTCTGAGACAAACTAGACCTATCGATAATAATTCAATTAAATCCGAACATACACGGATTATTGATTTTACTCAACGATAATGGAATCCGTTAAATGTACCAGAGTTTAATTGGATCTTCGCTCTATAAGCCTATTGAAACGAGATCTAGGGTTTCGTATTATCAGCGACCGTAGATGACTCTCGGGTATGTAAAATACGCGTAGATCGATCGGACGACCTTGCTATCAGGTTGATCGAAGACCGAGAGTCAAAGGAGGCGAGATATATCTGCTTTCTTTTTTGTTTATATGCATTTTCTTAAAGGCATGATTATAACGGTAACGAATACCGATTAATAGAGATTGGAAAGAATTCGAACTTTGGGTCAGCCAAATCGTCAACTTTGTAATCAGATCGATCGAGTCGGAATCGCGACTCGTTTTACGTTATGTAAGATGGTAAGAAATTAATTTATCTCCTTATCAACAACGAGATATTAATAACGATTTTATAAACATTATGTAAAGTTTCAGTTAGACAATAAACTTTCATCGTGAATCTTTTATTTCATTCTCGATGAAGAACATTCTTTATCAAAAATGCTTGTTATCTTTTTGTCAACAATGCTGGATGTTTTGGAAATTTTGTTGATTCTTTGTTTCATGCTCTTGGAGCTTTTGATGTGATTATTCGATGTTACATGTGGTTTTGTTTTTCTTTTTTATTTAATTTTGTTACATGAGTAATGTTGAGTGTAATTAATTTTTATTCAATCTTTAGAAGATGATAACAATTACGAAGATATTGTAATTATTGTTCGGTGTATATCGTGTAATTGTTGTTGCAAAAAGTACAATGGTACTAGGCTGTTAGAGAGAGAACTGGAAAAACGAAGCGATTCGTTTTACGGACGTTCGCTGAGTTTTTTTGTTTGGTATAGACGTGATCCACATAATTCTCTTTCTTAGGAAGCTCTTCAACGGAGCTTTTCTCTCCCAGTGGTCGTTATACGTTCTTATAGCTAGTTCCGACGTGAACCAATGTAGGGATCGATATAATACCAAAACAATGGCACTAACCGATTTTAATACTACCACGTTGTTTACAACTTTTTTTTTTTCAACGTGACTCTCCAACGGAATTGATCTTGTTTCTCAAGATTCTACAGAATCGTTGAAGTATACATACTGGAAATTGTTTTTATAACATCGTTCCTCGTTTCGTTCTTCACAAATGGAAGATTAACAAATTTATTATTCTTAGGACGATAGTCGGAATTTAAAAAAAAATCTTTCGACTATAGATCTAACGCAAAATACTAAAGCGCGTGGTCCCATTTACCAGCTGTTTAGATTTTCCAATGTCTCGAATATTTGGCTAAAATGTTCACGTCGAGTTGTTCTAACTAAAGTTTGAATGGTGGAAAACAAAATTCATTCTGGGATAATTGTTTGACAAGAATTAATTTGTTGGAAATAAAAGAACATAGTTTTGTCGTTGAATCGAAAATTGAATATGAAGATTAATTGAAGCGTCCGTTATTAACGGGGACCCTCGCTATTGTTCAAACTCGACGGAAAATAAAATAAAACGTCTACGAATTTACGAACTCATAAGCCGATACTAGCCACTCTCGGCTTTTTGACAGTCCTTGCCCTTTTCTTCTAACGGAAGTTCCTCGATGGCGAGGCTCTCCGACGTCATGAGCTTGACACGATCGGTTGGTTTTGGACGCATGAGTATGAATGGCAATTCCGCTGACAATTCGCCACCCAGAGCTCCGAGATACAATTTTACCTTGACGGCGTACGAAACAACGATACCGAAGGAATCTCGAACATCCGGTGAAGTGAGCAAAGTGCTCGATGCTAATTCCGAATCCTCGCGCTTCAATCTTCCATCGAGAGCGATTCCTCTTCTCTGCTTGTTGTTCTCAAGCTCGGGTTTAAGATAGAGCACCTTTTGTAAAGTCGAGCCAGGACTTATAGGGCAGCCATCTTGAGTCTCTACCGCATCGATGACGGTACGGAATTGTCCATTCTGGAATATGACGACGTCGATTCCCTGCTGGACCAAACCCTTGATCTTTTTCACGACTTTGTTACTGTTGTTTCTCACGCATATGTTCACAGCTATTCTCTCACCGTGATGATAAAGTTGTTTATCCAATGTTACTTCAAGCTCGAGCTCGCCAGGACTCAGGAGAAAGTCTTTTCTGACTACGGTACAAGGTTGTCTTCCCTGTTTGGTCGGGGCGTATTGTATCTTCCTTATACCAAGATTGACAGTGCTACGCTTGTGTGTAAAATCACTCTCGGTTTCCCCGGAAAATATCTTGAGGTAATAACTCACGCCACATGGCTCACCGGTCTCTTCCGGTCCAGGCTGCAGAGTCACGCTGGACGGTGCGCTTTGTGGGAAATTGAACGTAAACGGTATAGCGTTTGGTCCCAATTTTCTCAGCAGACGTTCCTGAAGCCTTGTCAGGTTGGATTCCATTTTAGCGTTGCGAGGATGCAACGGTTCCGAGACCAGATAAAGATCCTTTTGGAAGTTCAATCCCATCACCTCGTCCTCTTCGCGTCCATAGCGAAAGCTGCATATCAATTGACCCCATATCTTGCGACCGGAATCGATGTACTCCTGGTCGAGAAGTATCACAGCGTCCACGGGCTCGACGCCTGAGAGATAATCGATGAAATCTCGTTTGCCGAGATACAGGGCAATCTTGCCATTTGGCGAACATTTCTTGTAGACCTTGAAGTTTACCACCATCTTGATAGATTTTTATTTAAGATTCTTCTTGATTTACTTTTCTTGGAAAAGAAGTTATCGTTTTTTGCGAAGATTGTTTGGCGCCCGATCACGTCAGTAGCTCGACTGTTAACTGAAACGTGCCCGATGTTGGTGACCACCTTATATCGGCGAAGGGAGCATGACGCCAGCGACCGCGAAGGGCTTCTTAATCCATTCAACATCGTGGATTTGAAGAGCAGGATTTCCCTTGTCTGCTGACTTCTATTTTGTACGATATGTTATTTTTCTTCGTTCCGTTTCTCATCGTTTCTTCATTGGGGTATGGCATCATCATCAAAGTTTCACATTGACCTGCAAAGTAACCAGAGTTTTATAAATTGTTATTATAATCTTCTATTTTCTATTAGTTTTTATACTTCGACGACAAACCATACGTCGCTCATCGCCAAGAAGGCTTTCAACGTCCAAGTGTATAAAGGAGCTCGTTACCAAGCTTGAAGAGCAAGAATGACAGTGGCTTCTTTTTCGTTAAAAGTCTTTTATTCAATAGTCAGAAAAAATATAACGCTATACATTTCGTTGGAAGGCTTTATGGATCGATTTTCGGAAGTTTCGAGGCTGGTTCTGGCTCGTCATTGTCCGAATTCACGGTTTGATTATTTGTACACTTGTCTGGCGATTCTTCGACTTCCATTTCTGACTTGGGTGTGCCCTCTACTTTCTTATCTTTTTCTTGACCATTCTCAGCTGCTACAATCACTTTCGCCTCGTTTTCTCGACCGTTAGCAGCGGTTTTCAACGATTCATCCTCGTTTTGTGCAATCTCATTAGATTTAAAGATTGCAGGCTCTTCGTTCGTTATTTTTGTGTTGTTAATTTGATCCAATCTGTGTTTCGAGTTCTTGTTCTGATTTCGTTTTCTTTTAGACATTCGCTGATTAGGATCGACGCTGAAAAATTACATAGAATTGTAATAACGAGGTTACTACACATATTGAGAAGTGTAATATTGATGCATATCGTTTATCCTTACATCGTAGTCGAGCGAGCTCCTGGTCCCCAGTTAGCAGTTGGATTTACCTGAAACCTCGCCATATGTGTTTGCCTCGAACGCGGGTTCGCGTCAGGATGGCGATCAAATTTAACATTGATTGTGCTTGGAGATTCCAGAATGGCTAGAGAGACACTACCCTTCTCCATTCTGTCTCGCCTCGATTGATGGATCTGAATTTAATAAAATTGCTTCCTATCGATCGTTCATAACTTGCGAAATATTGAAAAATGTCCATGCGAGTGTTCTACAAGGGTCTTTATAAAGTTTGAACAAAGTACCTTTTCCCATGCTCTCACAATATCCCATATGACCTCGTTAGGGGCATCGGTTTTTATCGATACTTTGTTGGCGTGTGAGAATGTGACTTTGAAGCCTGCATGTAACAATGCCGATCTGAAAGTTACCATCGGTGGGGTTTGGCACCGGACGATCGACATCTAGGAAATATTGTTTATCTTTGACACATTCAGTCTGTTATAAAGATTTTCGTGTCTTATAATATTTCGTGATCATATTTACCAAACGGTCAAGAGTATAATACAGCGGAGTGTCCAACTCTTCGAGTACAACGCTCAAAACTCCGTTTAGTCTTTTAGACGTTCTTAATTTTGAATCCTTTAAGCTGTACACAACTTGGTATACAAAAGATTTATCGTGCAATGGTCCTAACCAGATTGGTCCACCTATCTGTAGTAAGAAATATATTCGAATTAACAAAGTTTTAAGATAAAAACAATCAAAGTTTATAAGTGTATAAAAATTCGCCCGTTATTTCATTAGGTCAATTTTTTTTCCTCGCCTCTCATTACGTACATGATGAGCATGCTGACAAAATTTGCATAAACGATCCACCGGTGGCCCGTTTGGAAGTTTGTAACCCCCGTCTGGTTTTTTCAAACCAAGAGGATGAACGGTCATAGATTCGCAACCGTTACATTGATAAACCATTCCAAGTTGGCTGGTATTATTCTTACAGTGCAATTGACCAGTATGAACGCGTACGAATACGCGAATATAAAAATCGACGCTTATCGATAATAATGGAACTATGTACCGCCCGTAACGACCCGCGTGCATCGATATGTGCTGGAGTAGTATTCTCAGTGCCTGAAAAATATATTTTATGAAGATAACATGGAGTAGGAGATATCGAGGGTAAACAAACTTGAATAACGTGAAAAACATTAACTCACAAGCTCGTGACAAGACTTTGATTTTAGCGAAATTGCTCCATATTTTACATAGCAAGTTTCTGGTGAATTACCGGCTAGTACAGCCATGTCAGTAGCGGTTACCATGAGAAGACCACCGTTAACAATACACTGTACCGCACCATCTAAGAATATCGATGGACATCCATAAGGATCCAAATCGACAGCATGAAAACGTTCTTTTCGTCTCTGATACATAAGCATGCTGGAAATCGAGTAGCCATCTTTGTTGAATTATTATGTGAAACAATCAAACTAACCAATGGAAGAAACGTGAAAAGAGCAATCAGGGATCACTGATACTCTTGATACTCTTGATCAAACGTTAGATTTTCTTTCATTTATCTATAAATTGATCACAAAATGGATGCTATGATGTTTTGTATCAACATACGTACGTGGCATCCTCATGGCTTGCAGTCACTAGTTGCTCCACCTTGTTATGAGAAATGTTTTTCTTTATACTTTCAACTGCTTTAGCAGATATATCATTGGCCACTATTTGTTTTACATAAGGTACTTCTTTTGCGTATCTTATGCTGCGCAAGCCAGTAGCCGAAAGCGCTTCCAAAATGGTGATTCCATCCTATAGAATGAAAATTTTTGTAAATATACAAGATCAAAAAATATGGATATTTTATATATATAACGTACATCATTTTCTGATTTAGATTTTCCCTCAGTGAGCTCATGGTGCGAAAACGTCGTTTCTTCGGTTTCACTTTTTTTGATTTTTCTGTTTTTCGAATACTCAGTCAACACAGCAATACTACAAAGTAAAAATTGGATCAGTAGTTTATCTTCAAGATCTTGCTTATTGTACAGTACGTAGGTCATTAAACATTCTGAAGTGGATATAATTATGAAATATACCTTAGATCACGATTAAATTCCTGGACTGGATTGTAAAAGACGTTCTTTTCCAACAACAATATCTCCGCTTGTCCTTCGGTAATTACAGCGGGGTCCTTTAATTCCTGATTTTCCGGTGCGTTATTTTCTTCCATTATATTCACGAATTTATTTGTACACTTGTAAGAAATCGATTGCACTGAACAACTAATGAAATTCTTGATCTGTCAATTGTTGCAAATCAAATTCTATTCTACTACGAGGTTATGTTTGCAAAACATGGTCAACGTGGGCCGACAGGAGGCTCCACCGATCGGAAATTGTCGCGCTTTCTCCTCGTGTACTGTGTGCATGTTTTTTAAATTTCGCTAGCCGGGCAAGTTTGTGTTCATAACACGTGGTTTATATGCAACACGTGAACAACAATTAATATATTGTTCGGTAAGTAATCATATTTAATTAACAAGACATTTAGTTTGTATTGTGATCAATAATGGTTACGAGGATGAACTCATGAATAACGAAGTCGGCGTTTTTGTCTCGCTTTGCGGGGTTATGTTCAGAAAATTATCAAAATATTGTTTTTCCAAACAAATATAAATTTATATTCAAGTCCTTTAGATTTAGGATCTTTTTCAAGCCTTATGTTACGTTGCATGCTTTTAACTCATTTATATACCATGTGTTGCACTCGTTAGCCGATTGCCTTTTACAAATCCTAACCTAATTTCTACTAGAACTATTATTATTTGTTGAAGTTATGTACGTTAATGACAAGAAATATGTTATGTATTGATAACAATACTGAAAAGCACTTTAACTTATTCAACAATAATTTACATTAATTCTGCATGGTCCTTTTTCCAAGTATTGTCTCTCATAAACTAACGAACCAATAGTAAACAAACATTGATAAGCATAGGAAATTGTTTTATACTAAGTATATGTTGCTTTAAAATTTCAGAAAATATTTTGTAATAATGGCTAAAGTAAAAAACAAGAAAACGAATTCAGCTGAAGCTGCCGTTAAGAAGCGCAACAGAGAAAACAAGAAGACTCTCAATCCATTTGAGGTTCATATAAACAGAGACAAACAAAAAGTATTAGGGCGTAAAAACAAAGCGGATCGCGGTCTTCCTGGTGTTGCAAGAGCAAAAGCAATAAGTAAGCGCAAGAATACACTACTTCAGGAGTACAAAGAGAAAGACAAGGACAATGTGTTCATGGATAGACGAATAGGCGAGAGAAATGCAACTATGTCCCAGGAGGAGAAAGCCATGGCTAGATTTGCTGCTGAACGAGTAAAGTCACACAAGAAAAAAGATATCTTCAGTCTAAATGATGAGGAAGTATTGACTCATAGAGGCCAAACACTCGAGGAGATCGAGAAATTCGAAGATCCAAAGAGCGACGATGAATTCAGCGACGAAGAAAATAGGGATGGTCGCCTGGATAAAAAATTCGTCGGTGAGGCACATTTTGGTGGAGGAGTTTTGTCCAGATCGGATGGGCCGATGTCGCGTAAAGACCTTATAGAACAGCTTATTATCGAGTCGAAGAAACGCAAAGCCGAGAAGCAAAAGATACGTGAGCAAACGATTGACCTGACGGAAAAATTGGATACCGAGTGGAAAGATCTTCTTCCATTGATGGCAAGCTCAAAGAAAACAGAGGCTGATCCTGTTGAGAAGACACGATCTGACGACTACGATATAGCCGTGAGAGAACTGAAGTTTGAGAGCCGTGGAACTCCTTCTGACAAATTAAAATCCGAGGAAGAAATAATGAGGGAGGAGAAGGAGAAATTGGAAGAGTTGGAACAAGATCGACTAGCTAGAATGAAAGGATTCACAGAAGATGCGCAGTCAGGACCAAAACACAAATCAGCTGATGATCTGGATGATCATTTCGAGGTGGAAGACATCACGGAAGAAACATTGGCTTACGACGAAGATGGTCGTCCTAAAGGAGTTGTGGAGAAACTGCAAAGTCGTGATGAAGAATTGTCAGCGAATGGTGAACCTGAAGATAAGCAACAGACTGATGATTCGGAGGATGGGTTGGAAGACGAAGAAGATAATACAGAAAATACACTGAACCAGTCAGACGGTGAATCACACGTAGAAGAAGAAGAGGATGTCGAGGATGAAAACGAAGAAGAGGAAGATGAAGATGATCTGTTGGACCTAAAGGTCTCCGATTCCTCGAGCGAGGACGAAGAGCCCGAAGAAAACATTAAAAAATCATCACATTCCGCGAAAACACTTAAAAAAGCAGAAGTTTATACGAGAGATGGAGAATCAAAAGTCAATGGAACTCTAGAGAAAGAAAATGAAGACAATAGAGTGAAAGATATAAGGAATGATTTACAAAGGAGAAAATTAATAATGGAGAAAGCCAGACAGGAGTTGCCTTATACGTACTCAGCACCAGAGAGTTTCGAGGAATTGGTGACACTAATAAAAGATCATAGTCCTGATTATCAATCAATTATACTTGAACGAGTAATTAAATGCAATCATTGGACATTGGGTCAAGGAAACAGAGAAAAGCTTTGCAAAGTTTTCGATTATTTATTGCAATATGTCGTAGAAGCAGCGTCTGTTACCACAGAAGCGGAAGTCACAAAGTGCTTTGAGATATTCGATAGGTGAGTTGAAAAATGGCCAGAATATTCACAATTTCCAAACGGTAATTACTTATGTCATGTTCTGCAGATTGTGCCCCCATCTTTACGATCTGGCACAGGCAAGTTCTCATAACACTGCTACTTGTGTTCAGAATGTGCTGAGAAGTAAGCATGACGAATTTGAACAAAAACAGAAAAAATACCCAGGCTTAGAAACGGTAGGTTTTTAATAATCATTCCAACTCTCTCTACTACATAAATTTTCACTACAACTGAAAGATTTCATTAACCAATTTTACTTTATGTTTCAGCTAATTGTTTTCAAATTGATATCACTTTTATTCCCTACATCGGACTTTCGACATCCTGTAATTAGTCCCAGCATAGTTTTCATGTCCCAGATATTACTGAGATGTAAAATAAAAAGCCCCTGTGATATCTCCAAAGGACTATTCGTTTGCGCTCTCGTATTAGAGGTAACTTTAATTTTAATTTATGTTATAAGACATGAACCTTGGCTTCGCTCAGTTAATTCTAATGCTTTCACGATTATTTTGCAGTACACTCTGATGAGCAAACGATTTGCACCCTCAGCGATAAATTATCTTCGTGGAGTAATTTACCTCGCAACTCCTAAGCCACCGCCTTTGGTACACAAGATTATTCCACCCTTTAAAAGGGTCGGCATGTCGAGCAATTTATTGATTCTGGACGATGATCAGAAAAGTGCAACTATCGACGTGGAAAATGCTTGCATGACAGCCAGTGATTTATCGCGAAATGAATTCGATGACGATTTTAAATTACGAGCGTTCGTAACAGCAGTCAATATGGTAGCTGAGTTCAAGAAGCAACTTGAGGAATTGGAGGCGTCCTACATCATATTTGCGCCTATAATAAAACTCCTGGAAATTAATAGTCTCGAGAGGTATCCAAAAAACGTCAGGCGACGAGTGAAAGAAATTCGCAAAGAGTTGAAGACTTTGGCAGATAAGAAGTTAGAATACCTCGTTCGGGACAAAAAGAAACCCAAAGCGCTGAGATTGTACGAGCCACGTATCGAGAAAGTGTATGTTTCCCAAATTATATTGTTTGCCAAAGCACGTTTACAATACGAAATCAAATGTTCTAATTAAATTCTTTTTCTTGCAGATACGATGGTAAAAAGTACAAGCCAATGTCAAAGGAGAAAGCCAATAGAGAAAAGATGATTCACAAGATTAAGAAGGAAACGAAGAGCGCGATACGCGAAGTTCGCAGGGATAGGGCTTTCTTGGCCAAAGTACAAATAAAGCAGCAGATCAAGAGTGACACCGAGCGCAAACGCAAGGTCAAGGAAATCTTCGGCGAAGCTTCCGCTCAACAGGGTGAATTAAATCAGATAAAGAGAAAGAAATAATTCGTATCTCGTGGCCGATCAAAGTTGTGAGATATTTTATTTTCAACGTGTCTGAAAAACATGTTTTATTAGCGTTATAAATAAATCATGATATTTATATCTCCGTCTGTTAGACCACTGAATTCAAAATCGAGGTTGATTTTCACATCAATCTTGATTTATAGTATAATTCTAATTGATAAAAATATTTCAGTGATTTCAATCCATTGCAACTTTACAAAATAGACATTTCGTTATATCCTTTCCAAAAAGAAATACAATTTTTTTTCTTACTTTAAGGAAAAACTGTTTGCCAAGGAAATGAAGAGTAGTATCGCATAAAACACTCGTGATAATATTTTATTATGACTGCGACGCAATGTCTGGTCGCGCCTCTAATGATAAGAAAAAAGTTGAATGCACGTGTACTGGATATTCCGAAGGACAAAAACGTAATGATCATTATTTATAATGAAATATCCATTCTTTTAATTATTCACAAGTTTCCCATCTCATTAACAAAAATAAGATCTCTTCATATGGCTCCTATAACATTCTCTCCCATTTTACAAACAAAAATTATATTCTAACTTTCGCTTCTCGATTAAAACATTCACATGAATTATCTCAAACTTGTATTTCCCGTCATAAATATTTCCTGCTGTTATATGTTATCGCTCTACAGCTAGCATAATTAATGAAACGCTGCATCAACTCGATTTTCTACATCCACAATTTGGTGAAACTATAAACGTTATACCAAATAATACAAAATTTTTTTCGACGTGTGAAAACAAAGACTTTTTCAAACGTTTTCTTGACTCGTTCGAGCTTGAAGGTCGCGTTTATTACAACCAACGTTATATATGGATATCGTGATAAAAGTGATAATAAATTCTGTTTTTCTGTGAAGAAAAATTGTTTACCCGTTTTAAAAAGAAAATTTTTACAAACGAAATTTACCAGCGATGGTGACATAGCTGGGAATTTCGAGCACGATTCCCGGTATGTATTAACAAAAATTTCTATTATCCTTTAATTACAATCACTTCAAGCTCACGCGCAGTACATACTTTGAATCTTTCCAGAACATAAAGAATCGGCTCGTGGAAGTGATTTCTTTTTATTGGTCACGACTGTCGATAGCAAAGAATTTTATTGTAAAAGGTATCGGCTATTTATATCACCCCCGGTCGAAGAAGCTCTATTCCATTCTGCGACGAACATTGAAACGTGAGTGTTATTTTACAAAACAACGAAGTGCAATAGAACATTTTCATGAAAATTAAGTTCTAAGGAATTGATCATATTTTTTGGATTTTTCTCAGGTCAACGTTATTCTACATTATCAACAAATTGAGAAAACTTATCGTGGGAAGCAAACAATATTATCAACATGAATAAGAGAATTTTTGGAATGCTACTGGTGGTCGTCGTTTTGGCTTCGGTGCTGGAAATTGTACAAGCAGTCAGTTTTCGTAAGTTATAATTTATATTTCTACTCTCGAACAGTTGCTATCCAACTGATTCGTTTTTCCCATCTAATTATCGATCATTAAGATTTCATCTCTTTTCATACAATGCATTTTTGCTTTTCTTTATTTGCATATAAAAGCCTGCACACTACCCTTGGAAAAAGGAAGCTGTAACGGATCGTTCCAGCGATACGGTTACAATGTCGCCACCAAGGAATGCCAAGAGTTTACATACAGTGGTTGCGGTGGAACTTTAAATAGATGGCTAACACCAAACGAGTGTAAAAAACAGTGTTATTATCAATAATCAGTCATTAGCACTGAAAGTATGTAAAAATTATACGAGGGCACGTAAAATCTTTTATTCACCGTCGAATCATTGTCTCAAATAATTAATTCGCACATTCATTGATTATCAACAAAATCGCGTTATGGATATTTGTAAACCCAAGTATTTCAGCTAGACATTATTATAAGATAGACCTTAAAACCTTATTATCTATCTATAAAATATTCGATATCAATCAAGTGTCTGAGATGTCAGGAAAATGCTAAATTTATAAAAATCTCGATGTTCTTTAAAACAAAAATTGTTGCCTAATGATCGACGTCGTGTAAATTCTATCAAGCTATACAATGATGTGAGCATATGTACGCTATCTTATAATTAAATAAATACTGTGAAGAAAAGGAAATAGTCAACGGTGTAATCTGAAATTGTGTCTATCGTCTGTTCAATATTGTAACTCGTTGGAAAATCTTCCTCCATCGATTCCTAATTACGTGAAGTCCCCAATGAGCGTGAGCTTCGCGCGGCCATTTTGTCGTACATGTGTCGCGACGCTACTCAGCGATAAGCAAATGGCCGCTCTCGCGTATCGTCATCGAGCGATGGAATTCTGCCTATTCTCGACGCCAAGAATATTTTCTCAAATTCGCTGTATTTAAAATCATCTCCCATTTCCGCTCTCGCATTGTTCAACATATATTCCGGAAGTACCGGTCTCATCGACTTCATCGCGTGGGAATATTCGCAAGGTTTCGTTATTTTCTTTTCGCTATCGACTCCACCACAACATTTTCCATTCTCATCGATGAAAATCAAGCTCGACCATCGGTTGAAAAATTTTCTCAAAGTCTCAAAATCGTCAACGCTATTTTTCTTAACGATACTTAAACGATCCTCGTATCGCTTCTCTCTGATAATCAAACATTTCTTCAGAATTTTCTTCAAACCTTCTCGTAGCAAAATTGTCCCATGAAATTTTTCAGCTTCCTCGATTTCTCTTCGTTCACGAGTTTTCTCATCGACGTATCGTTTCCAAACATCGAACAAACGCAATTGCAGTTTTTTCTCATGGATCGAATCGGCCCAAATTTCTTCCTTACGTATCGTCGCGACTATTTTATATTTCTCAAACCACAAATTTGTATATTTCTCCAAGAGAACGATCTTCCCGATTTCTTTCAAAGCGTTCTTACGTCTCTTTTTTATCTTACGACGTTGTACAAAAATTGTCCATATTGTTAAACAACGCTCGACGTGACGAGACGACCAGTGATCTTCGGCACGGCGAATCTTTTGTCTCGTTTGAACGGCGAATACGACAGCGGTTCGCCATTTGTCGATGTAACTTTTCAACGTGTACAATGAAATTTGCTCGATATCAATTTTCAGATAAGACAGTCGAGTAAACTTCCTTTTTCTGTAAATAACGTAATTTTTCAATTTCGATAATGCACTTTCCGCCATTTTGCGTAAATAATGATTTTTCGAAGCATTCTCTTTTCTTCTTTGACATTTCTTCCTCCAAACGTAATAACACCATTGTCTCAAAACCTCGCACTTCGTAGAATTTTCTATTCTTCCTTGTCGTAATATCATTTTTATTTTTAATTCGTTTCTTTCGATGCAATAATTGAGCCAAGAGCGTATAATTTTACTCGCCAGTCGGTGAAAGTAGTGGCTTCTCGCTTCTTCGAGCATTCGTCTTTTTGCAATATTCGCAAATGCGTTCTAAAACAATTCGATAATAAACAACGAATTTTTAATTAATTGCTCCAATTATTTAAAATTGATAAAATTTTAATTAATTGCTCGAATTAATTAAAATTGATAAATTTTAATTAATTGCTCCAATTATTTAAAATTGATAAATTTTAATAATTGCTCCAATTATTTAAAATTGATGAATTTTAATAATTGGTGATTAATTCATAAAACTGATTAATCTTTTCTCTCCGATAGAAAATACGCACCGATGACAATTTTTTCAAACTTCTCGCGATTAATTTCCTTTCGTAGAAATTTCGCATTTCATCGTATCTATTAAACCTTGCGATTTTACCATTGTGATATTTGATCCAACAAAGCCAAATCCGTCTCAATATTTCTCGACGACGATGAGCTTTCGCCATTTCGAATTTAGCGTTTATCACAAATCTGCGATTGTGCTCGTCGACCCACGATTTTAACGATTTTTTTAGACGAGCGCGACGATAATGATCGATCGCCTGAAAGAATTATGAAACGTGTTTTTTTTTTAAAAACGCCGCGGGCAATTTTGTAGGTGAGCCGATCAAGGACAAGGTCAACCAGTGTCAACATTTGGTCCGAAATAATTTGTGCAAAATTTTGAAAAGAAAGACAGTGATAATAATAAAATCGTTACATCGACGAGCGAAAAACCTTTTTTTCATAATAATTGTTTCGTTTCTTCTCCGAATGAGCGAATTTCCAAATGTCGAGGTATTTGCGAAGACGCCATTCGTTACGGAAATTGATTATTTTCGCGTTCAAAAGATTTCTTCGACGTTGTTTTTTGGTGTATACGTGCCAAAAGTGGTAAGTTCGTTTCAAAAGTTGTCGTCGGGGGAATTCCCGTATTTCGTGTATCGTCTCGGGGTCATTCGGATAAGTCGATGACCTCTGGTCTAGGAAACGACCTCTTTTCGCTTCGACGCAATTTTTCGAAAATGCATTCAACGCCTTTTGCTCGAGGGACACGTTATGATGGTAAATAGCTTTACGCGCGTCGTGTTTACGATTGTGTTTGTGACGCGCGTAATATCGCCAATGTTTCAGAGAATTTTTTAACACGAGGTGGGAAATTGAATTCGATAAATTATTTGTCACGTTAGCTTGTACCGACATTTCTAGTTTCTAGACGGCTGCAACTTTATTATTACGTCATTTTACAGACGATGACAAGATTCGCTTGTCATTTGTACGTGTCGGGTTTTATCAGATTTTACACAACCGTGAAGAATTTTTTGACAACGTGACAGACATTTTACGGGCGTTAGTGTAATAATAATAATTAATAATAAATAATAATAGTAATTCGTAATATTAATTAATATTAATAACAATAATTGGAATGATTGTGTAATTATAGGCATTATGTTTATAATTATTATAATATTTATAATTTTATGATGATTATAATATTATAATATTGATATTTTGTAATATTGTCAAATTATAATATATTGTAATAATATTAGAATATAGTATAATATATTATAATATTTATAATTTTTGTAATTTTATAATATAATATTATAATATTAAATATATTATAATTTTTTTAAATATAAAT
>JAPYZU010001877.1:0-15228 GCA_030523005.1 Tryphoninae sp. B BG-2022a
AGAGCAAAAAAAAAAAGAAATGAAAAAAGAAGAAAGAGAGAGAAAGAGTGCCCCACCCTTACTGGCGACACTCGACGAGGGTGGCTCTCTCTCTCACTGGACGAACCAAGCCTCTAGCCTCGATGCAAACCTCGTCGACGTCGTTGAGTTCCCAAACGCGCTTCGGACAAAAAATAATATCATGCTCGACTGAACTAACGTTCCACACGTACGGACTTTCATCCTATGACCATTACGTGCCAACGGGACTAAGGGTTGCTCCGTAAAACTCAACGATAATTCTCCTGTCTCTCTTTCTCCGTCCCTCTCCCTTCTTTCTCGCGTCACAATTGCCAAAATATACAAGGACGTTTCTCGCGTGCGAAGAGAGTAATGGACGAATTAACGAGGGAAAAATTTATTCCTTTGTCCATTTTTTTTTAGAAACGCTGGTGGCTCAATGGAAATATTTGCGAATGAAAAAAATATTTTGTATTTTAAAGTTCAAGAAAGAAAAGTAGTGAATATTTATGTAGAAATAATAAATATGTACGATGTAGTTGTAATTGTTATTAATTTGTTGATTTTTCGTCGTTGAAACAGGGTGGCGAGGAAGCTGAGAATGCGGAAGGTGGCGCGAGCAGTCCGACGGAGGAGAAATCGTTGAGCAGCCCAACGGAGAAGGAACAGAGCAGCGACGTAGCGGCCGAGAAAACAACGCCCGAGGCCGCCAAAGTAGAAGAGACGAAGACACCGGTAGAGTCAAGTCCCATCGAGAAGGAGATGAAAGACGAAACCTCGACTCCCGTTCCAACTCCCGTTCCCGTCGTTGAAGCAAACAACACCGTCGAGGATACGATCGAGAAACAGTGCGAGCTCGCGAGCGTCGTCGATAAAAAAGTCGAGGTCAGTCAAGTGCAGACCGTAATAGAAGCGTCCCCGGTAGAGGCCAACTCCCAATCCAAGCAAAAATCTACTGTCGCTACTACCACTACTACTACCAATTACGCTACTACAGCGCCGTCTATCATTGAGAGGAAAACCAGTGAGGATATCCCGTCCCAATTTCCATCGAGCCCACCGCCAACGCCTATCGATCCCTCGCCGTTGCAACAGGCTCAGCAAGTAGCTGCGAACGCCACGGCATTGGCCGAGGCGCTCAAGCTTCCTGCCGAGGCTGCTAACAAGGCTAACATTACGTACGCTTCCGGTGACAACGATGCCACCGGCACATTCGCGACATCCCAAATCCCAACGTGGCCCAACGCGACCACCACAACCATTCCAATCGTCGCGAAACCCTTGACCCAAGATCATGACATAACCGTTCGTTCCATATCGTCAGAATCTCATGAGCAAACAGGCAAAGCATCCCCGATAAACGTCGTCGCGTCCGGCATCGATAACGCGACGGATATCGTCGATAAGAGCGTACTTCTGGCTGCGGAGAATCTCGCTCAACTTCCGGTATTGGAGAATGTCACGAAACTTCCGGTCGTGGACAATGTCACGGAGAAATTGATCGAGGTTCCGGCTGTGGAGAAAACAACTGAGATTCTCGTAGCGGAGAAAATAATCGAGCTTCCAATCGTGGAAAAACTTACCGAGCTTCCAATCGAAAAGGAAATAATCGAGCTTCCTGTTGCGGCAAACATCAATGAACTTCCACTTGCGGAGAGTATCACGGAACTTCCAGTTGAAGATAAAATCCTGGAACTTCCAGTTGCAGATAAAATCACGGAACTTCCAGTTGCAGAAAACATAATAGAACTTCCAATCGTGGAGACAATCACGGAGCTTCCCATTCCTGAAAAAATCGAGGATCTTCCAGTTGCGGATGAGATAGCGGAACTTTCTGTTCCTGAGGAAATCCCGGAATTCACAGTTCCAGAAAAAACACCGGAACTTTCAGCTGCGGAACAAATCTCGATACTTCCTGTCGCTGAAGAAATGATGGAAACGATCTCAACCGAGAAACCACGAGAGAACGATCTCGTCATACACACTGAGGAAGGTCCAATCCCAATATCCGATGACATCGTTTTCGAGGCAAAACCAGCAATCGTCATACCGGACAATCCAGTCGAAGAGAGCAAAACCATTGAAATTTTGCTGGAAAAAGAAAACAATCGTGAAAGCATCGAGTCGCTCAAACTAGACGTCGATTCGAGGGAAGAATCGCCCATCGAGGAAAACAAGATCATCGAGGTCATTAAAACAGTGAGCGAACCCATCGCTCCAGTGGATCGTGAGGAATCGAAGGAAGAAATTCTGGAGAAGGACGTGCCACCACCATTGCCCGAATCGCCGATTCCCGTGCCAAAAGTGACGAGTCAATTGTTGAACTTCATCACGACTCAGATAGAAGACTCGTCGGATATCACAAAAATGATTGACGTCGAGGAAGATAAGTCCGTCTCGCCCGAGGAAGCTGCATGTCTCTTGTCGTGGCAGATGGTTGATCGCACGGAAACCATCCCAACGATCAAAAAACTTGAGAAGACGAGCGAGTCGGATTTGCACGCGGCCGAGCAACTAGAAACTTCGAGTTCTCTTCCACCGCCCGAGGAAGTGCCTGGTTCGCGACTCGACGAACTTTCACAAACGGTTGACGACGTCGAACTACTACCACCACCAGCGCCTCAGGAAATTACCGAAGACTGTCCCGTCTCGTTCGAGGAAGACGTTTTAGTTACAGATAACACGACAAACTCCAGTCCCGTTTCAGCTCCAAGTCCAATCTCATCCGTTCCTCAAATCCCAACGGAAATGACGCTTCTCACATCGCCACGAAGTCCGACTAGCAGCCACACCATCGAGAATCACTCGGTCGACGAACTCGCGACGAAAGAAATCTCGGAACTTTCGGACGAGTCTTGCAATCGCGAATTCAAGATGGAATCTGTGCCACAGAATCTTAACTCGTTCAACCATTCGGAGCACGAGTTGAAGGAGAGATTAGCCGAGTCGACGGATGATGATAACACGAGCGAGCAAGATTGTCACTTGTCGCTTCGCAACGTACAAGACAACGACCAGGTGACTAACATGCAAAATCCTGGCATGAAACAACTAAACGGGGAGCCAAGTGTTTTCCTTCTTATGGCGATGCCCGAGTTACAATAAACAAAACATAAAAAAAACATATCTCATCGTTGGGTCTGCCCAAATTAAAACAAACAAACAAAAAGAATGTAACATCAAATCTGCTCTCTTTGTGGTGTAGCCTGAATTACACACACCCAACACACTTACACACATAAACCCATTTCTCGAACTCCTGATTTCATCTCGTTCCATCATGCACTTCATCATTCCCTCGAGTCGTCTGTGAGAGAACTTTTCGCGTTCGTCTTTGTCCATCCAGCTTTGTGCAGTGACGAACAAGCAAGCTAAACAACAAATCGAAGAATCGAACTTCATGAAGGAGGATAGCGCGTGGGGGTTCGAACGGATACTTGACTTTCGTGGACTTTGGCACGGAGCTTACCCATGCCCCGGTCGTGTCTCGACAACCATTTCCGTCGTTCTAGCCGAACAACGAACCCCGCACGACGCCTATCCCCCTGCATCGAAAACCAATCAAACAAAAATCACTTTCTCTGTATAAATCCCACTACTTCAACAACTACTGTCTAATACCATCGCTACGTGAGATAAACAAAAAGCCAGAAATATTGCTACCGTTCCATCTGTTCCTTCTCGTACATGATTAACACTCACCACGCACAAATGTCTGTTTCCCTCAAGAAAAAAGAAAAGAAAACATCATCCTCATTATCCTTCTACCCTTCTCCCATTGCCCTGTGTTGTTTGCCTCTTGGTTTTCGCTGTAAAAAAAACAAAGAAACGATATATCTATTCTTGTACATAATGTTTATTAACATACGAATCTTAGACGTGCGCGACTTTTGCAGGTAGGCACGAGAATCTAGATTATCATCACGATAGAATATTGTCATTAGAAAATCATTTAGAAACGAAGAGAGAGAGAGAGAGAAAGAAATCAAAGTAGTGAAAGTACCTCATTGATAGACGCTCTATGTTCGCTGGGTAACGAATTGAGCTTTGTAGCAGGCGTTAAGTTCTTCAAACTATAACGTCGTTCGAGTTTACATATTTTATATTTGCCCGTTGGACAGTTGAGAAATCTCTCGTACGTTTTTCTTTTGTCACTCGTGCGATAATGCATCCGTTTTGTCGTCACAGCATCTTGTATGCAGCATGTCAATTGTCTTGTCCAAAATTAAGGGAAAGGAAAGAATTTTGTTTCTACGTACGGGAGTGTTTCGTCTCTAACATCAACGCCGAGAGAAGTACGACTTTGTTACATTCTGGTCGCTCCAGGGAAATTGTAAAAAATTGTCCAAGAGAACAATTTTGTACGATCCCGGTGCCAGGATGGAATTGGGTTCTGTACGAGGCGAAATCTTCGATCAGCATGCGTCGAGGCTCTCGAAATTCGATCCTATCAAAAAGAAAGCTGTAATTCGATCGTAAACGTGTTTTTAAATTTTGTTCTTTTTTCTTGTATTCACGTAGAGTAAAACCGAACCAGAAGCACCGGTAGAAAACAACGTTGTTCAGAACGATATTGGCACGACGGAAGACGAAGCTCCGATGAGTCCACCACCAGCAGTACCCGTCGATGCTCCAGCCCCCATTCATGGACCAGCTATCACCGAGGATGTCGCCTCCGTGACCAAGGTAAACAGCCATAAAACAGAAAAAATAAGTCATTGGAAAATTACTTTGTCGAGACGAAATGATGATCGCCCGATGATTGGGAAAGCTCGCTGAGCATTCCTGATTCTGAAACTCAATTTTTTTTTTTGGAAAAAATACGTTCACGAAGACTTTTGAGCGAGGGGCCATCTGATCTTTTGTTCTCTCACTAATTATTATCGGTATTAATATTTGTGAGTATTCTGCTAATGCATCTTTATTATACTTTGTTATAGGCCATTGAAGAAATTGACATTAACGAGAAGGCGGTTGCAGCGGCGGTTAACGAGAATATCGAAAGCATCAACACGAATGTAAGACTTTGAGAATTTACTTGTTTATTCATTCAAATTTTGAGAATCCAAAGCATCGATTTTTAAATAAAAAAAAATTTTGTTTGTTTCAGGAAATTATCGCTGACATGAACCACCAAAACAACATGAACGAATAAACCGCCGCTAACCGAATTGTATTTTGGGAAGAAGAAAGTTCTTTTCTCTCGTTAAAACCAAAAAAGTATATTATATAGATATGTATATTTGGACCATTCCTGCAACTAAACTGAAAATAACGTTCTTTCGTTACGAGCAGCAGCAAAAAAAAGAAAAGAAACGAAAAAAGAAAGAAGAAGAATGAAAACGGACATGAGGAAGAGGAAGAATGAAAGGGGAAGAAAGAGAAAAACGATGGGAAATGAAATGAGCGACGACGATGTCACTTGGTAAACATCGTGAGAAGAGGGGTCGTATGCGGACTTTTATAGTAGGCCTATTAATAATTATTAGACGGCATTCGATGGCAAAGGGTGTGTGCGAAGAGATTTGAGAGATGGCGAAGGATCGAATTTTTTCAAGGACCGTAATTACAAGAAGAAAATTCACATAAATTGCAAGAAAAACAGGAAAAGAATGAGAATGAAAAGAAAAAAAACATAAATAAAAAAAATAAAGGGGATGGCAATCCGACAACGATTATGAGTTGTGAGACCGTGTATCGCGAGGTCGCTCGAGTGGTGATTCATTATTTCGCGAAGCAACGGAATATTAATTACACGTACACACAGAAATACTTATACACACCAACACACATGCACCCATACACATACACACACACAATCCCACATATGCATACATATAATACACACATTACAAATCTTAAATCTTGGGCCGTGCCCAGGCGCAGGTCTTACGGCGTTATCGTCAAAGATCTGTGAGAATGTAGAAATTTTAAAGTGTCATTAATTGTTATTAAGATAAGTCTAAATGCGAGACCCCATTAACGTAGCGCGGACGAGCGACGATATTTCGTATGCGAAGATATCGAGGGGTTCGTCGTGTACTCCGAGGGAAATACTCAAAGGGTTGGCCCCCCTCCCGTTATAAACCTACACTACCTATATTGTACACTGAGAGAAAGTGAAAGAGAGAGAGAGAGTTAAATAAAAAAAAAACAAAGGGTATCGTAAAAAAGAATGAGCGGGGAGAAAGAAAAAAACATAAGATAGAATGAAAATTGGAGCGGCGTGTGTGTATGAGATAGGCAAACAAAATTGGCGAGAGATAGAGAGCGGGCGTGCTTGTGTATGCTTGAGAATAGTCGAGATGAAGCAAGTATAACCGAGCAACGAGTGTGTCTGCAATCGATGTTGATGAGAATGATAAAGAAAACGAACGAACAAACAAAAAGATCTAAAGTGACAAACCAGAGTTGCGGAGCGAGAGTGAAAGAAACGAGATAAGAAAAAGAAGATAAAACTGTGAGAGAGTCATCGAGAGCAAAACTTGACAAATTTTGAGTATAGAAGGGAATTGACGTCGCGATTCAATTATTTTGCTCGTATTTCATTTTCGCAATCCTTGTTTTTCTTTGCGTTTGTACAATTAAAGTGTTTTTTTTCTTTTAAGTTGTAACAGAGGAACTGCACACTCACATACATACACACAAACACAACCAGACACAAGCTCACACCGAAAAACACAGCAATCACTCAATTTCACTCGTGAAAGAAGGAGAGCAAAATGGTGGGGAAGAAAAGAAAATATATAAAAGACACATGCAAAATCGCAGTTACGTGTGTTTATGCACGCGTGCGCCGTACCATGCCACGATCAAAAACAAGATAAAAAAAACACAAAAAAACGAGAGTAATACACTGAAATAAAACACGACGAGAAAAAAGAAAAAAAGATACAGTAAGTCGAACAATTTAAGTGATATATAATCTAGACATAGAGAAAAACGCGTTTGTGTAAATTCGGCGTTTTTTCGGGAAAAAAAAACTAAACTTTCTTTCTCCATACGAGATAGAGAGAAAAGAGGGCACGAGGGACGAGAAGAAGAAAGAAAAATGATGAGAAACACTTACGACGAAAGCCTATCGTAATTTTTATGATAATCATTAAATATCGCCTAATTACCAATTACGAAGACCCGCACAACCACCGACCCCCATGAAAAAAAAAGAAAACAAAAAAAAGAAAAAAAAACGAAACAAACGGTACCTTTTTCAAGTTTTTCATACGATGTTTCTACGTTTATACGGATCTCCAAGAAGTAAACAAGGATTTAAAAAGAAGAAAAAAAAGAAAAAAAAAGTAACTAATAATAATGATAATTGTCTACGAACGATTTTTGTTATTAAGGCCGTAGCATAGACGATTAACGCTAAACGATTTAAACGCATATATGTGTATATGCTCTCCCCGGATCAGAATATTTCTAAGTGTTAGGAGAAAAGAGAGAGAGTGAGAGTGAGCAGCGGTCACTTTGCCCGCGACTGGCATTGATTTTAAACGATATATTAATTATTAAGGAAAGAGGAGGAGGGGAGGTAAAATTAAAAGTTGTATAGTAAACCCTATTCGTATGAAATTTAATTAGATATTGTCCGTAATAATATTTACAACGAAGGAAGATTAAGAGAAAAAGAGTGAAACGAGGAACGAAGCGGAAAGAGTTGAAGAAAGGGGAAGGGGGGGGGGGCGTAGAAAAAAAAACTTGCCGTTTTCTCGAAATAAGATTTCACGACGAGAGCGGACTCATTATTTAATATTTCTCGGACACGACCGATCTCTGCACCATCACTCTATCAAACGTCGCTCTGGGACGTCCCCGAGGCAAAAAGAGAAAAAAAAACAACAAGACACACGAAAAGATATCTCGTTTACCCTCAATCTCATGCCCGTGCAGAAAAGGCAACAAAAAAACAATATTTTAAAAAAGCTTTTTTTTTTTGAATCGGGGACATCTTGGCAACGGAAGTACAGTCTTCAGTATACTTCGATCAGCAGTTATAATAGTAACTAAACTATTCTACATTTATCTATAATCTATAATAAACTGTGAAACAAGTGTATCATTCATGTCCGTTGTCGTCCGAGCATTTTTCTAGCTGAAGATGCACTTAATTCTTCACCAACTCCATCTCCCATTCTCTGCACGCCTTCATTCATTCCCACCTGTATATATATATGTGTGTATGTTTATACAAACACATATATTGTCTTGGGAAATTCAATGTCGAAATGAAGAAGAAAAAAAACACATCACTTACGTTAAGCAACAGGTTTTTTTTATTTCATATATCTGCCTTTTGTACAGAATGTATTCAAGGATTTATCGTTTCCAGAACGTTTATTAAGGAATCCAATTCTTCTCTATTCATTTCTAGTGTCAATATTCTCTTATCTTTATCCTGCTCAATCATGAGATCCAACTCCAACAGTGGCTCTCTCAGTGATGCCAGTTTACTCGATCCCATTACAAGCTGGAAATAAAGTGCATATCAAGATCCATTGGAAATGTAAGTGTAAATTTATATTTTATATATACCTTCAATCTGTAATCAAAGTCGGTTATGGTAGGTGCGTGTCGTTTCGAATAATCCCGCAAGAGGGCCGTGGTCAACTGTTTCTGTCTCACTCTCAAACATGACATTACTTTGTTTTGCACTTGCTCAGGCAAGTTGTGATAATCGTGAGGCATCTAGAAGTGAAGATTATATTTAAAGTGAAATTTTAATTGTAGTTACCATACGATTGTTAAAATTCCGTCGTACTTTTGCTGTGTCTAAATACAATGCACTAGGTGATCTCAATAGCGAGGAAAACAGTCCATAAGCATAATTATAATCGTCCTCTGTCCAATTCATATTGTTGGCTAATTGTTGATACGTCGGACCAGGATAACCGCATATTTCGTCAGCGCAGGAATGTAACAGCTAAAAATGATAATTTGCCATTTTTTTTTTGGCTGTAAGAATGTAATTCTGCTGAGCCGTGCGTACCTGGTTCAGGACGTTGCTATTTGAATCTCTGAAGAGATTGGAATCTAAATTATGAACATTCATAATGTTGGGCTTATCCGTTTTAGTTAAATATATGAATACGATTTTAGTGCTCCCAAGATGCTTTAAATATTTTTACACCAACTATTTTTCAATGTTATTCTCGAGAGGTTAAGCGATGTTGAAACTTCAACAACTTCTGCTGTTCGTAAGATAACGCCATCTTGAAGTATTATTTTGCATGTTTTCACGCAAGGTGGCGACACTGTATCGGTGTACTTTGCGGTGTTAATTTTGCAATAGTGCGAGTTTTCGTTTGTTACAGGACAATGTGTACGTTATTTAGCGTTAGAAGGAAATGTCTCTCGTTCTTATCTGAAATGACATATTTCACTTGGAATGCGTAAACTCCATATTTTAGACAATGAGAAATTAATACCGGGAAAAAATCGTCGGTAATTGCAGGGACCGACTCGTTACTATCGCGAATGGCGCGCGTTCCAGTCTTTATGGGTAACTCGCGCCTGGTCGCTGCGTTTGGTTAATTCACGTGTGTTGGAGTTCCAGAGACTTCGGTACTTTACTTTGTTTGCAAGCTAAATAATAATGATAAAGAGTCTTTAAAGCATGTAATATTCGTACAATTTTCGGTAAATCGTGCTTTCATCCAAATATCACTGTGCTTAATTCCAAAAACGATGTTTTCGCGGTTCTGTAAACTCTGCCACAAGAGTGCAAAGTTTTCAGTGAATAACCTACGAAAATACAACGCAAGTATACTTACATTTTTTGCTGTTATTATAGTACATTGTCATCTGAATATAACAAAGCTTTATAGTGCATCAAATTTTCATCTTTGCGATTGATAATTGGAAAAGCGATTCTAATGATTGAAACTATTTTAGGCCTCACCAATTGCACTTGAAGAAGTCGTTGACACCGATACTCCAGTACCTAAGAAAAATAAGGCTGTTCCAATTATCGTATGCAAACGCAAAGAGTTAAATTTTTATAAAGGCACAACTTACGGCAAATTTGACAGAATACCATTAGCCTCGGACGGATGGCACCACAGCAAATCGACTGGTGACTATTTCACCATATATCCTGTCTTCGATGTAAGATTATAAATTCATCGATGCAACTCATTTATTTCGTTAACTATCATCGTCAAGAAGAGAATATCATCATTATATTTCAGAATCCAAAAAGTGACGAAGATGTTAATGAGGAACCACAGGGTTTTGAACAATTCGATCTACACCCAAAAATGATTGAAAATTTGGCAGAGAATAATATTCACATACCAACGGAAGTCCAGAAAAGTGGAATACCTGAAATATTATCGAGACAACATACAATACTTTCAGCTGAAACTGGATGTGGAAAAACATTAGCTTATCTTTTGCCCATGCTGAATCACATAATTAAATTGAAATTGGACAAAGCATATGCATCTAGAAAACCTAATAGTCCTATAGGTTTGATAATAACTCCTAGTCGTGAACTGGCTCAACAATTAAAGGTAAGAACGGCTTCGTTGATAATTAAGAATCGAAAGTAAATGTCGTTATTAAAACCGTCTCCGATTTATCAGAGAGAAGCTAAAAAATTGGCCAAAAATCTTGATATACAAATCAAGTGTGTAACCGGTGGTAAAACAAAAAGGTTACTGCTAAATCCTACAGTTGGTGATGTCGATCTGTTGATCGGTTCATTCGGGGTGGTGAGTAAACTCGTCTCTTCCAGAGTCTACAAATTAGGTTACGTCAAGCACCTCGTGCTCGATGAGGCCCATGCTCTTTTCGATGAAACTTTTGACGACAAACTTGAACTTTTTCTCCGCAAAATATCCGTAAGTTACGAAACTAAAAATAAATTTAATAAGATAATATTTCTGCAATTGTATTTTATTTTATTAAGATAATTCTTGCAGTTTAGTACGATCGATGTATCCGACGATGAGAATTCTGAAATATGCTGCCAATTGACTTTGGTGTCAGCTACACAGCCATCTAAGATGCCAGAGTATTTCAAAAACATTCTCGATGTACTATTTTTTTCATCAAAGCCACAATATTCGTTTTACCAGTCGTAAGTTAATAATAACAGTTCATTGTTTTTTTCGCAGATAAAGGCGTTGCACGATATCCAGACGAATAATTTTCATCGCATCATGGTACCCCAAAAATTCATGAGAATCAATGCTCTAGACAAGTCGATGACGCTTTTATCGTTGGTAAAACCAAGAGCAATGAAGAAACAACCTTTCATTGTGTTCAGCAACGACAGTGCCACGTGCGACTGGATAAGCTTGTTTTTAAAAGAATTTGGTGTACCTGCGATTCACCTGAACGGTCAAATGCCGATGGAAATTAGAAAAGGACAGTTTGATGCTTTTTTGAAAGGCCAATATACGGTCTTGTCGACTACGAATGCGGGAGCCCGCGGTTTGGACACCGTGAACGTTAACAACGTTATAAATTATGATATGCCAATGGAAACTGCCGAATACATACACAGGTACAATATCAATTTCGAAATATGAAAAAGTCACCGAGAAATAGGATTAGGCGACTAAATAACGTTGAATTTTCGGCAGATGCGGAAGAACTGGTAGAATGGGCGCGAAAGGCGCGGGCAAGGTTACAAACTTCATCTGTCGACGTCTCGAAATCGATCTAACGAAGAAGATCGAGCGAGCTGCTCGTCGTATGAAAGCCTTGCCAATTTTGGATATGGTGGAGGAAGACGCAAAGCGTCAAGCAGCTGCTGAGGACAAAGGGATAGTAACCAAGCCATCAAAAAAATTCAATAGAAAACATCCTGTGAAGAGAACAAAGAAAGTTAAAGAGGCCGAGGCGTAAGATAAATTTAACTGTAAATAAAATTTTGTTAATCAGCTACAAAATCCGGACGAAATTATCGAACCAGCCCGCGAATTCCGACCTTATCACCGCAATTTCAATTAGTTTCCTCGCTGTCCCATCACCGGCCTTACGTGTTTAATGTCCGTTGCCACTCCCAGATCCGAAACTCCCACGCGAAATGTAAACAACACATTGTTGTCACACTTTCTCCTGTGGAATAACTAGAGCTTTACGATTCGTCTGGACGAGACATAGAATAATCCGATAAAACGATATTCACCATCTATCTAGGATTTTAATGCAAAAAAGTAGCCTCTACTATTTCTCTTCGCTGCGATAATGTACACTAAAGCTTTTCCCTTCGCTGCCTCTCGCAGCTTGGTTTTTCTTATCCTCCGCTGAGCCAAGCAACCAGCGCTGTCTTTCTCTTTGATTTTCGACTAACTATCACCCTATATCTCGAATTTCTTTTCATTGAAAAATTAATATCTTTTATATCTTAATTTGTCAGCCAAGAGTCTTTAATTCCATTCGTTTTAGCTACAATTGATTTTCGTAAATACGAAGAAACGCATCTTGGTGCCTCTAATCGTATCGACGTTGCATTTCGCATTATCAGCACGCTGACCGTTCAAAGGGTAACTAATAATATCGCGACGCTTAACACGTGTAGCGATATCTCGTTCGAAGGGTGCGCCAATGTGTTTACCACACCCGACGACGGTAATGTTCGCGTGACGCGTTTCGCTTCGCTTTAATTAACTAAATCCTCGAAGTCTCATTCGCGTTCTCTCCATCCTCCTTTTCCATCGAGGAAATGAGTAATGGAAAGTAGGTGCGCGTATTATAGCGCCGCCTGTACAAACGCCGTCGGGTGTGTATAACCCAGGAGAAATTATGTTTCGTAAATATTCCCAACGAGAATAGAATACTTTGATATCGCACTGCTGCGCCCTCTATTCATCCATTTCTTATCACCAGTGCATACATTATTCGTACATTCTCACATTTTCATCTCCACCTCAGATTTTTTAATATATTCCCAAAGATTCTTTCCTAAACGTCGTGCAGCAACTGTCAGATATTCGATGGGGTCCTCATTGTGAGAACCATTTGCAAAAAAGCACACGACAATTGCGGTCAACAGTGGAACTAAAAAAAGTGAAACCATCATTTTTACACGGTAATGCACATTTCTGACAGAACAACAAAACGATGGAAGTCCCATTGTGCGAGGTATCACTCAATTACACAAGTATAATGGAAGAAGAAGAGATAATACAGGTATAGATGTAACTACTAGTGATGAAATGAAGAAATCGTAAACAACGTCGTTTCTAATGGGACGTCGTTTGCCTCGCTGGATGCGTCAGGGTATGCGTTGAACGACGCGTCTGCTGTGTTATTTCTCTCGGACATGGCTAGATGGCTCTGACATCTGGATACGAGAATTCTATCTTGGTTAAATGTTCAAAATTGCAGGAAGTTCCGACGTTAAAATACGCAAGCTACTATATACATATACAAATATACTTTGCGTTGCAACACAGGATAAAGCGATTTGACGCGAACCACTAACCGTAAAAAACGTTCGCATTTCAGTTTTCAATATTTAATATTGCGAGTTCCACGTATTTAAAATTAGTCATTAAATAATCTTATAAATAAAACATTTTAAAAAACTACTCCACCTGACACCTCATCTCTTCAAAATTTCTAAAAATTAGTATCATTTTGCAAATAGTTCTGGAATTATCAAATTGTAATTGCTGAAAAACCTACACAATTGTGAATAAAATAGTGATTCCAAAAAATACAGTCGTTAATAATTTTTTTGACTAAACATTTGTTTCTTGCAAATTCAATTTAATTTACCAAAAGTTAAAATTAAATTTTATCTTGATTAACAATTTAGTGCTAAAATGGTCCTTTGATTAATCTTGAAATGAGTCATATACATTTATATATATATACACACCGTATAAAAAATAGATATATCGATATATTCAGAGTCACAGCACAAGTAGACAGTATAGCTATACTCTTAGTATATATAGTGCGGAGTGGTGGTAGCGCTGGAGAGAGGGTCATTGGCGGAGTTAGCTGCTAGAGGGACGAGTGCTTCTCGACTGCCGGCTCGGAGCGGTTAGTAGTACTGTGGCGCGCAACGTGTGTGTATTGTATCGCAAGTTCGTTCTACGCTCGCGTCAAACCTAACGCGCTAGAGTTTCGCCTGTTGCGCGTGTGCATGCGCATTCATCACTCGTGTGTTGACTCCTCGAACCGATCCTACGTAGTGACAAGTTTCTAAATCCATGAAAACGAACGAAACAAAATCACAATAAAATTAACCGTCGAAAAGTTTGATTTTCTCATACGATTTTTCACATCGAACTGTCGAACATGAATCCTTGTGTACGCGGATGTGCGCGCGCACCCGCTTGTATATTTTCCGTGTGTTCCAACGGTTCGGAACACTGTTAAGAGACGCACGTCCTGGTAACGTCCGGTTTGACGAGAAACACGCATGAACGTGACCGAGCGATCAAACGCCTCTGTCCCATCTCGAATTCATGAGCTTTCTCGAAACAATCATAACCAAAAATAACGATCAACATTGATACACGAATAGAAGTGAGATTATTATAAATACAATTGTGTGTAAATCTGTGTTACAAGAAGTAAAATTGCGAAATATGAGATCGCGTATCGTGATCGAAGGATCGAGTATCCGATCGAAGGTGTTTTCGACTCTCTGCTCGTACTCTTCTTCGGTCCGTTAGTTCGTCCGTTCGACGATACGTGCGTGTGTGTCGTTTACGTGTGTTATATACGTCCGTGAGTAAAGACAGTGAGGTAAACAAAACGGGGCGAAGCTGGGAAGCGAGCCAGTTAATCCTTGGCGTCTTTTCGTGCAGCGAAAAGACGCTCGTCAGGATATTCGCGAAATAACGCGAGGCTAACCTCGAATCACGATTTATTCACGTTAACGTTATTATTGTTATTATTATTGTCGCTATACGATCTCTCTCGTTAATTCGTCGCATCGAACGGTAGACAGTGTGAACAGTGTGACCGTGAAGTGAAGTGTCTCACACCCCTCTCCCCCCTCCCTCCACATACCGGAACACAGCTTCTCGTTACTTTTGGTACTGGAAGGCTCAACGATAGCCGCTATATTGGAGAGGAAGCGAGAAAGCGGCGTGCCGCTGTTCTGTGTGCCGCGACAGAGGCGCTCCACCCAGTCCGTAAACGTGAGTTTGTACTACTCGCATCTTTGACCAAATATTTTTTTTTGACCGTTATTTTTTTTTTTGAATTCATAAAATAAAATTTTCTTCTAATTATCATCGTTAATATTTTCCTTCT